>PVHP010018257.1:0-23542 GCA_004024765.1 Zapus hudsonius | reverse complement strand
CTTTGTAGGTTTTTAGGGTGAGTGCTCAGTGTAACATATTGGAGCAAGCAATGCATGACTTACCTTCTTAATCCCCTCAAAGAGATAAAGACCTGACTTTGGGCGTGAACTTAGAGATGTGATTTATAAACCCTCTCATATGCATGAGGAGTCTGTATTTTGGGGGATGAGAAGGGAAAATAAATTTTTTGATCTTGCTAGAGATACTATTTAAACACCAGAAAAATGCTTCTAGGGCCAACTGGCTCTGATGATAATGATGTTGCTTGAAGAGCAGAAAGAGAACCAGGGAATTGTGGGGTACAGAATGGAATCTGGGGTGTAAAAGAAAACAGGTAGAAATTGTTAGGATCCTGTGATGGTTGGTCTTGGTTGTCAACTCGGCTGAGTTTAGATCACCTAGGAGACACATCTCTCAGTGTGCCTATGACAGTGTTTGCAGAGAGGGTTAACTGAGGAGGGAAGACACACTTTGAAGACCTTGAAGGTGGGTAGCTCCATTCTACAAGCTGGGGCCCCAGACTGAATAAAAGGGGAAAACAGTGAAAGCCAGATGAACAACACTGTCCATCTCTCTGCTTTCTGGTCCTCTGACACGTGAGCAAGCAGTTGTCACACGGTCCTGTCACCATGTCTTCTTGTCATAAGGATGATATACCTTCAAGTGGTGAATCAAACTAAATCTCTCCCCCCTCAAGTTGCTTCTCATCAGCTCTTTGACCCCAGTGATGAAAAAAGTAGCTAATACAGACCCCAAAATTAATATGCAAGATTTCTTCCTTGCTGATTTAGAAGACATTTTTTGCTTGGCTTAAATCCTTTGTTCTTCAGAATTCTGTGGTTGGTCATTTAAGAAATCAATCCTATTGATTGATCCTATTTCTCTGGGGCCCAGGACCCATCTTTACAAGTGCCCAGCATCCAGTTAAAAGGGTAAAATTTGTCTAAAGATGCCAAAGCATCATTAAGGATTATAGCTGTAAAAGAAAAGCTTGGCCCAAGTCTCTAGGGGCATTAATTTTTTTGTGTGTATGTGCATGCATGTGTGGTCATGTGGGGGGGCATGCATGTGGAGGCCAGAGGACAATCTACATGGTCATTTTTAGGTATTTCATTGCCTCATTTTGAACAGGGTCCCTCATTGGTCTGGAGAATACAGATTAGGTTAGACTGGCTAACCTAATGAACTCTAGGGATTATGAACGTGTGCCACCATTCCCAGCTTTTATGTGGGTGCTGAATATCTAAATTCAGGTCCTCATGCTTTGTGGCAAGCACTTTCCTGACTGAGCCATTTCCCCAACACAACAGAGAACACATTGCCTATGGATGCAGAAATGTAGTCCAATTTCCAGTAGCTGAGGCATCAACAGAACCAGGAGTCCATGTTCAATTTGCAGAAGTGTTTTTCTTGCAGGCCAATTCATACATTGCATTTTAGAACTGGTATAGCAGTGAGGTGAATGACATACAGCACAGTATCTCTCCACCAAGAGCAACTAGTGCAAGCTTGCCTGAGGGGTTGCACTTTGTGTACCAGTGTGTGTGCATGTGTGCGCGCGCATGTGTGCATGTGTAAGGGTGGCCCTCTAGGATATAGTGTAGTTCAGGATCCAAAGGCTGTGTACAGCCCTCATGGGATAGAATTCTGCATCAGCACTGGTGTTCATCTGTGGAGTTGGCCTATGTGTTGTGTGGTGTGAGGTAGCAGATGGAGTTTGCATGACATTTTTGCCTGGTATCTGAACCCCCTGTAGCACAGTGCCCCTAGCTTCTGGATTTTGAGGATGGGGATGTTGCTTTCATGCGTGCCCCCATCAGCTTCCCCCTCTGCCTCTGTTTCTGACCCCCTTCCCCAGGATTGGCCTTTCTTAAGCTGGTGGTCTGGAGCACAGCTCCTCCATTTTCTTCCTTCTTCTCACGCTTTCTGACCAGGCTGACTACCTATCTTTCTGTCTGCAGTCACTTTGTGCTGGTTTTTCCTACAGGAAGGCTCCCCCTTCTAGCTTTCTCGTCTAGTGTTGCCCTCAGTGCACTGCAGTGGGTCACTGGACTTTGAAGTGTTAGCTGGAATCCAGTTCTTACTGAAGCTTGCCTCTGCCTGGTTTGGAATATCCACTCGAGGTTTCCTTTGGGAAATAGCAGAATGCCTCTTTAGCTGACAGTACCAGGTGATACAGCTGTGTTTGCCAAAGAAGATGAGGTGCCCCTGAGTCTTCTGGGTGCTGAGACATGAGGAATGTGCAATGACACATGGTAGCTAGGGTGTCTTGGTCCCTCTAGTTCTGATGGGCCCATGTAAGCTCTTCTAGTCCCCGAGGTGAACACTGTGTGACTGAGAAGCCAAATTAAGCTGGCTGTATTTTTTTTCCAGGAGGAACCCTGCCCCCACTCCAGAGCCAGTCCACCCTCTTGCTCTCTGAACCCCATGTTCTGTCTTTGTCTCCAGACCTTGAACTTCTTGCTGACCCTGTGCTATCTCCCCATAGGAGACCACCTCTGTGACTGCACTCTAGGGTGTGTGTGTGGGGGGGTCTAGACATCACAGTGACTGAGCTCACAGTGTCCAGTCATGTACATCCATGGAGGGCTCAGGAACAATACATACTGTTTTCTGTCTCTGAGTTCCAGGGTCCATGGGTCCCCAGTAACTGACCCATCTGCTCTTTTCCCTTCAAAATTGTCCTTTGTCTTTCTGGCCATGGCCTCTGCATGAAGCATGGCTGGGTTAAAGTCCTATGTCACTCCTGTGCCCTGGTGATTTTGATTTTAAACCTCATCCCTTTTATACCTCGTTAAATCTGTGACCCAGTTTTGCCTGTGGTTCTGTTTTCTGTGTTAGAAACAAACTCTGTGTGTTAATCAGATAACTACCTCCTGCCATCTGTTTTCTATTAATCTGTCACAGGTCTTAGGTGGCAGACCCCACAGAATGTCTATGTGTTATGGAAAGCCCGTGTGGCCTGGGGGAAGAGATTTCTTAGGCAGATCACCCTCTCTAAAGTGCCTGAGTGTGATTGATAGATGTGCCCAGTCATCCCTATGCCTACTCTCTCCCCTGCACCTACCCCCTGCAAAGGAAGGGAGGCCTGGGAGATGCTTAAGAGCTTTGTGGCTTAAGCACAAGTACCTCTTAGGTCAAAGACCGCCAAGTTCAATTCTCCAGGACCCATATCAAAAGCTTGGCATGGGGCTGGAGAGATGACTCAGTGGTTAAGGCGCTTGCCTAAAAAGCAGAAGGACCCGAGTTCAATGCCCCAGTACCCATGTAAAGCCAGATGCACAAGGGACATCTGTAGTTCATGTGCAGTGCCTAGAGGTCCTGACATGCCCTATCTATCATCTATCCATCTATTTATAATCTATCCATCTATCTATCTATCTATCTATCATCTATCTATCTATCTATCTATCTACCTACCTACCTAGCTATCTGCTTCTTTCTCTCTCAAATAAATAAATAAAATATTTTTTAAAAAGCTATCTGTCTATCTAGCTATCTGCTTCTTTCTCTCTCAAATAAATAAATAAAGTATTTTTTAAAAAAGCTGGGCACAAGCGTACATATCTGTAAAGCCAGTCTTTGGGAAGTGAGGACTGGATAGTCACTGGGGCTTACTGATTACAGCTTTGGGTTAATGGAGGAGAAACCTCTCTCAAGGAAGGCAATAAGAGAAAAGGACATGGGACCTTATCCTTTGGACTTTGCACACATGTGCCTGGGACACACATATTTGCACCCATATGTTCATATACCTCACATTATATACCATACACTCAACACCACACACACATACACACACACATGGAAGGGATGTGAAACATGCTATCAGGCTTGTTTCCTACACGACAATGTTGTTTTGAGACACTGGTGATTGTCATGTATCTTTCCACAGATGACATGATTTTATCAAACTTAGGTCAGGAATGACTTCTTGTCAAAAATGGAAAGAACTTGGAGAATGAACTTGAAGTTTGGCTCTCAAATCTGCAGAAAAACCCAAGTCAGGGGACAGAATAAAGAACAGGACATACATGGTGAGAGACCATCCCAAGGACCCTCCACATGGTTAGAAACTCAGTCAGAGATGGGAATTAGAGGTACTAGGAAAGAAAATAGGGATGTGAGGACACCTGAGCCTTGGACAGCTTTACTTCAAATTTGTGTTGAACTCTCCCCTACTTTACCTTATTTAACTTACTTATTGCCTCCATAGGATTTTGCTTCCTTTTATCCATGAGGTTCTTAAGATGCTGGAAGACAGAATATGAGAATATCTTTTAGAACCATTATGAGTGTGCTTGTTCTGGACTGACCTAAGATTTTTTTTTTTTACCCTGATCGCTTAAAAAGGAACCTGAAATTTCAGCAAAAATGAATTTCTGGAGAATGGAGTCATTCTGTTAAGGACTCAGTAGTTGGTATTACATGTCATGTATGCACTTACAGTTTACATCAGTGTCTGGCTGTAAGATTGCAAATAAAAGCTCTGGTCAGCAAAACTTTCAGTGATATCCAGAAAGCAGCTGCTGGTGCAGATGTTATGGTGATTTTGAGTGATTTCTACTGGACTGTATCAAGGCCTTCCCCTTAGAAGTCTGGCTGCTTCGTGGTGCCATGCAAATCCTAGCGATCAGCTCCCTCTGGTACCGTGGCTATTCTCATGAAGGGACAGCTTCATTTTTGGTATCAAACAATTAATGTCTGTGTTGGAGAACAAAATGCTTTGTCTCCTTACTAGAAGTTTTGATAACCAGAAGATGTGGGAGTTCAAAAGGAGGGTGCGTGCTCCCAAATGCCTTGCCAAATGGAGGCCTTTTCAGGATTAGCCACACACTCATTTACTGTTTATGAGAGGCTTGGGAAAAATGGATTCCCAGGAGACCTTGAGGCATTTTACCCATTCTGTTGTGTTAGAAATACTCAATGGGAAGTATTTTAACTTGAAGTAACAACAACATAACCCACACCCAGGAACATTACAGAGGAAGTGGCAGCTTAAACACAGTACTGCCCTTACTGCTGGCCAGAGAACCCCAGGGAGCTGACAATAGACACTGAGGAGACACAGAACTCGTCAAAGTAGAAAGTTCAAGGCTATTGAGAGAGCTTAACACTAAAGGGGACTTATAACACAGTTTAGGGCTCCAGAAGCATTGTGCAAGAGGGGACCAAAAGAGAATATAGGCCATAGGCTAGGAAGGTATACTCTGAAGTATTGTCCCCAATTCCCTTGAGACTGACCCCACAGTGAAACCAGTAACCCCACTGAGGAGGACCATCAGTAGAATGTGAGTGAGGGAGAGTGAATATATGAATATAACCCAATGGGAATATGACCAATATAAAATACGTTCTTATATTAAAACTCGAAATAAAGCTTTAGAAACCACTAGGTAGAGCACGTGACATTAGAGCATTACTTAATGTGTCATCTCAAGTTCATGTACTAGAGCAACAGTGACAGGTTAGCAGAAGAGAAAGTTTAAAAGGGATTATCAATTGTCAGCATGATTGAATAACAACCATGAAACTCATTCTTTGCCCAGAAGTGGCATGATTCATTGTTGTCTCAGTATTGGACTGTGAGCCTGGATAGGCCAGGACACAGGACGTAGAGAAAGGTAATGCTAGGCACATGCCGGTCTTTTTTGCTTTCTTGTGTGTGCGTACTACGTGTGGTGTGTGTGGTGTAAGTGCATGTATGTGCAGATGCATGCACTCTGTGCTCATGTGTGTTGAGGTCAGGGTAGGATGTTGGATACCCTTCTCTATCACTCTTCTGCATTGTTTCTGTGAGACAGAGGCTCTCTGTGAACTTGGAGCTGACCAGTGAACTTAGCGATTCTCCTGTGTCCACTTCCCGCAGGACTGTGGTTGCAGCTGTGTGTGACCTGCCCAGGTTTTATTTTTTATCTGGATGCTAGGGATCAAACTGACTGTCTCAAGGCTTCTCAGGTCCTCATGCTTATGTGACAAGCTCTTTTATCTACTGAGCCATTGCTTCATCCTCCTAAAGTCTTTCCTTAGTCTTTAAAAGGCTCCACTTAGCCCAAGGAGACAGCTCAGTGGGTAAAAGCACCTGCACAAGTATGACTGACCAAGTTTGGATTCCAAATAGCTATGTAAAGCCAGATTTTTTAGAATTAGTGTCTTACGAGATAGAAGATAAAGATTAACCCCCCCCCCAGAAAGCTTGTGGGCCAGCTAGCCTGGTGTACACATCAACGAGCAATAAGAAACCCTGCCTCAGACATGAAGGAAGGTGAGGAATGGCACCTGGGGCTGTCCTCTGACCTCCACACAGTAGATCCTATTCACTGACTCACACTTGCAGTTCTATCCTTTCTTTCCTGTAGTTTCATGGGCTGGCACTAGTAATGCAGAGACTGAGGAAGGTGGTCCCCAGATCTGAAAGCATTTTTTTCCAGGCTGAGGAGGGGCTTGGAAGTGTTGGGTGAAAAAGAGACCCTAGATAATTCATCAATTAAGAAAAGCAGCCAGCTTTGCCTAATGGCAGTATCATTGATTATTGAGACAAGCAGCTAAAAGTGGGATGTGGTACAAGCTAATATTTCTTAATTCATTTATGTTAGAAATGACTTTCTATGAAATTTTCAGTAAAAAGGAGAAAAGGCTAAATAGGAAGGTAAGTTAAAAGGCTGTGGAAGTGAGCAAAATGCCATTTTTAGGGAAGGCTCAACCGTGTGGGGTGCAGTGTGACTCTGAGGTTGTGCTTCCGACAGCCTGTACACATACAAGGTGGTAGCTCAAGTCATTGATGTGGGATCTGTGGCTCCAGAGAGCTGTGAGCATGAAGCTTGCTCCCGAGGCGGCTATGGAATGGCTTCTGCTGTATTTCCATTTGAGGAGCCTGCTTTCCTCTCTCAGGGAGCGGAGCAGGATGATTCACCCAGAAGCACCTCTTCATTGACCAGCTAATGAAGAGTCCAGGGAACGCTTCACTGTGGATGGGTTGGGGATCTCTCTATGATCGTCAGTCTGAGCTATATAGTTTTAAAAAAACCAGCAAAATTAAGCATGGTGATACAGTAGTTCTCACAGGAAGGTACCTTTAGAGGATCTCTCTGTCCCCAGGGGCAGAACTGACTTGCATGAAATGCTTAACCTGCTCCTGTTCTAGAAGAAGCCCATCATCCTCATTCAGACCTGGTAGGCCAGACATGTATTAAATGCTAAGCTAAAACAAGACCATGTAGCTCTCTAATATGGAACACAAGCAATGCTTAGTTCATTAATGTGTCAATGTTCTTCCCTGTACTTATCCCATTTTGGATCCTGATCCTTTGTGTATGGTCTTTGGCACACAAAGTAGCGTGTTTTCAGAAAAACTCTTCATCTTTGCTGAAATAAATAGGTTTTATGACAATGAAGGTGGTTTCCTAGGTTGTTTTCCCTCCAAGGATGCATAAGAAGGATCAGGGTGGAAAGGCAGGAGTTGTGGCTTAAATATGAAATGTTTCCCATAGGCTTGTGTTCAGACACTTGGTCCCCAGCTGGTTTGCAAGGTTGCAGACACTTTAGCAGTCAGAGCCTTGCTGGAAGAAGTGGCTCAATGTGGATAGACCTTGAAACTTTATAGTCTGACCTCACTTCCTGTTTCATCTCTGCATTCAGCCATGATGTGAGGAAGTGAGGAATTCCAGCTGTACATTTCTGCCATTGATCCACCTGCCACAATGCCTTCTCTCCATGATGGATTGTATCCCTCAAAGTGGAAGGTGAAAGGAGCCCTTCTTTCCCTAAGGTGCTTCTTGTTGGGCATTTGGTCACAGCACAAGGAAAGAAAGTAGTACAGGCAGGGTTGGAATGAGCTCCTGAGCCCATGCTGAGGCATTAAACAACAAGATAGTCAAATGTGCCACAAGAGATGAAGTTACCATAATATAATATCTAGTATTAATTAGATTTATGATTGTGGTGATTTGATTCATGTGTCCCACATAAACTCAGCTTCCCCTTGCCAAAGCTTGGTACACTCAGGAGCGTTGTCCACTGCTGCTGTTGTCCACCTGATGTTGGCCAAGAGGTGATGGCTAGCTTTTGCTCATGCCACGTTACTTTGATTCTGTTTCTGTTACTTTGGCCTTTTGGCATGAATTTTCAGGAGGAATGTGGAAGAATTTGAAATCTTGCCTAAACAATGCCTTGCAGTGCTTGCTGTAAGTACAGCTTCATGGATCATTCTGGTCAGAGTTGAAAGACCCAAATGAGGTAAGAACTATGGACTGTGAAGTTTGGCTTAAGAGGGCACTAAAGAACTTTGTAGGGACTGGTCTAGAAGAATTTTATGTGAGAGGCATGCTGCATTCTGCCTATGTCCTGAGAACTCATGTAGAGTTGCTTTGCATAGAAATGGACTTGTGTGAGCAGATAGAGATGGCACAGAAAGAAATGAAATCTTTGGGCCCAAACTGCTGCCTGTTCAGCTGCAATTGTTTGAGAGATGACAACCATTGAGATTGGGCCGGCTGATCTGCACTGGGGCAGCAGGAAAAATACAGATCTTTTGAGTGTAAGGAGCCTGAATGCTGAAGGAGTTTTCCTGCACTTAAAAGACAGCTTTATTTCCCTCCTCCCTGTATTAACAAGTTGTTATCCCACCTGGTACTATGGAGTATAATAAATGCAAGAAAGAGAGGGTCATTGGATGTGCAATGTGGCTTTTTTTTGTTTTTTTTTGGGGGGGGTTGTTTGTTTGTTTGTTTGTTTTTGAAATGGCCATGGGCAATGTGAAGGCTTGTTGGATTACCTACATGGAGGTGCAATGGAGTCATAAAAGTTAAAAAGTTATACTCTAAGAACTGTGGACGTAGATCAAATAGTATGTGTGGATTGCCATTTACAAAACATTCAAATAATTAAGCTACTTATTTGTATCTAACAATATAATCTGTATGCTTGTTTTATCCTTGTTTGGATGCACTATTGTTATTTATTTATCTTGAGATATGGTCTCTCCATGTAGTCTAGGTTGGCATCCAAGTCAAGATTCTCTTGCCACTGTCCTTGAGTGCTCAGATCACAGGCACATACCACTATGCACAGGGATGGTGAATTTTCATTGAATGTGTCAGTTGATTTGATGAATGAGTGTCTAGAGAGACTTTAAATTATTTGTTTGAACCCTGGAGTACTTAAAAAGCTGTCCCAGGTGTCATGTGTGGCTACCCTCCACCTGACTTCTTGCATGAGATCCTAGTGCCCTGGGTGTGGGTATGGGGGCTGGACTTATTGAGGGTAAGGTTGGTGACTGAGGATGGGTTGACCAGGCACTTCTGCACACATGGGCTCAGAGGCCACCAGGAAGCAGTGGAGAGTGCCATGGGGTGCTTTGCACTTCATCTGAAAGCCATAAAGCCAATTACCAGCCCATTAGGGACTTGGAAAAGGAGCTGTCCTGAGCATTTCCCAGACTCTGTATGCCTGAATTTCTCTGATGGCAGCTAGAGGAGTCTTGGAGAGAGGGGATCAAGGTGGGCATTTGGGAGTAGACAGCTTTAGCACGCCTGCAGCTGCTCATACCAGGCTTTGCAGTGCATGCGCTGGCTTTGCTAGACTGAGACCATGATCCTCAGTGTGAGCCTGGCCTGGGGTTGTAGGTGCAGCCCTCCCTCCATTGGCTCTTCTCCAGGATTAGTTGCTCAGTCTTTTCCAAGGTCTGAGTTGAGACCTGGCCCTAGTCAGGACTCTAGGAGCTGTGGGCTGTGTGTGACACAGGGTAGGATGGGAGCAGAGGGTTCTGGGCTCAGCATGCCATCAGCGAGCCAGGCGAGAGACATTGATATGGGCCAGTGGGAAGCACTTCTGATGTTCCTTCCACATGAAGTTGTGCTAGAATTCAAGGTTATATATTTAAAACCTACTAGTTTTGAAGAGGTCTGAAAGGAAGGGTGAGGAACAAGAGATGGTAATGGAATATATGTGACATGAAAACAGAAGGGGAGAGTACTATTTGTGAGGTGAAAGGAGACCAGAAAGAGGGGGCTCAAGGGAAAGTAGTGAAGGACAGGACAAAAAGTATGAGATGTGTATGTATAAAAATGTTACATTGAACCCCATTACTCTGTATGCTAAAAATTTAATAATAAAACATTTCAGTCTTTTTGTAATTCCCTCTTGACATCATTTTCTTTCCTTCTTTTCCTGCCTCCCTCCTTCCCTCTTTCTCTTCCTCCCCTCTCCTCGCTCTTTTTCCTTTCCAGCATTCCTTTACCTCCTTCTCCTCACCTCCCCCCTAGCTTTTCTAGCTTGGCCTCTAAGGTATAGTTTATTTGAAAAGTGGAGAGTGATTTATAAAGTTTAAAAATTATTTTCATCTCTATAAAAGTGTAGTGGCATTGGGCTTTTTCTTTGTTTCTTTGCATTCCTGGTGAGGTTGTTTGCTCTGCATTCCTGCCCCTCTGATTCCTCATCAGGTCATGATTTTCCAACTTTCATTCTGAAATTGAACTAGATGTCAGGCCTGTGCTGAGCAGGGGGCCTAGGTGTCTCCCGGGTTCTTTTTCTTACATTTAAAAACAAAATGGGAAGATTGTGTTTTTGTGGTGTAAGTTGGTCCCTAGAAACCCCAGGAAGTCAGAGTGGGAAAGGGAGCCTTGCACCTTCCTTATCCTGAAGACTTCACCCCTCCCCCCACTCCATGCTTGTCATGCTGTGTTACTTTTGCATAGCTGTGACAAAAGTACCTGCCATAAATAACTTAGAGGAAGGACTATTATTAATTTGGGCTCATGTTGTCAGAGAGTACATAGTCCTTGATCTGTTAATTCAGGACCTGTGTGAGGCACAACTTCACCATGGCCTGAGTGCACAGTAGAGGAGGCTGTCACCTCATGGTGGCCAGGAAGCAGAGGGCAAGTGGAAGGGAAGAACTGGGGGCCAGGTATAACTTCAAAGCCATGTTTCCAGTGGTCTATTTCTTCCAACTAGGCCCCACCCCTCCTAAAGTTTCCAGAATCTTCTAAAATAGCATCACCAGCTGGGTACCAAGTGTTCACTCGATACACAAGCCTTGTGGGTTCATTTCATATCCAGATCATAACAGGTGCTTATTATCCTGTGGGCCCCGTCCCTGGGCCTGTGTTAATGAACTTTGGGATGTTCCACATAGGGTGTCAACATAGGAATTTTAGGTTTTATGATAAATGACAGTGTCTTTCTAATTCATCCTCTTCCTATCCACCCAGCTGTGCCTTGACTTCTGGTCTCTGACCATCAATCTCTCCTCCTCAATGGGTATTGTTCTTTCCTGAAGCACTGAATTTTAGTCATGGGCTCTCTTGGCATAGACCCTAAGATGACATGCTGTAGACTCTCATTTTCTCTGCTGTCTCTTCTTATGTGCAGAGAGATCAGGATTTCCCCCTGGCTCCCTTCATTCCTGCCTTAGGCAAAAAAAATGAACTCTGGAGAAAGCAGTGTGTAGGTGAGGTTCTGCCCCTCTCTCTTCAGTGAGCTTCCTAATCCTGGGACCCTAAGGTCTGCTTAGCCATGGGCTCTTGGCATGCCCCTGTGGTGGGGACAGTGGTCCTCCTGGAACTGCCTGGAAGCCCTGTGGCTGCAGATACAAGCAGGCTCCATCTGCCTTCCTAGTTTTCCATGTGGTGCTGAGCTCAGGAGGGAAATCAGCATCGCCTATGTCCTTTCCTTCCCCAGAAGCCACACGGAGAGTTCTCCCCAAACCGAGCACAGGAGCTGGGAATGTGATGTTTTAGCCTAGAGCTGGTCTGGCAGATGGCATGAGCTATCCCTATGAGCATGTGTGACTAGGAAGTCAGCTTCCCCTCTTCCCCTCTCAGTGATTTTGGTTTAGCATGACTACCACAAGCTGAGCTCAAACTGGAGGAGCCCTGAGTTTTGCTCTTTTTCAAAACCAGAGTAATCGAAGTCAAAGAGCCTAAAATAAAACATGTCACTCATGTGTGCAGCCAGATGTCTGCTAGTGTTCTGGAGAAGTCTGAGCCTGTGCCCACACATGGCTTCCAACATGGCGTGCAACCTCATCATTAACCTGTGAGAACATCCTTGACAATGATTTTTTTCCCAGTAAATGTTTTTCTTTTTGTGTGTGCATGTGTGAATGATGTGTGCATTGCACATGTATGTACATTCATGTGGAGGCTAAGGTTGATGTAGAGAGTCTTCCTGAGTTGATTTCCACCTTATTCTTTGTGAAAGAGTCTTTACCTAGCCTAGAGCTCACCGGTATAGGGCTAGATTAGCTAGTCAGTGAACCCCAGAGCATCTCTGTCTCTGTCTCCAAAGATCCAGGCTCATAGGTGTGTGCCCCTGCACCTGTCATTTTATGTGGATGCTAGGGATCTGAACTCAGGTCCTCATGCTTTCATGGCAAGTACTTTACCCACTGACCCATCTCCACAGCCTCAGTAAATGCTTTTTTGAATAACATAAGAGAAGTCATTGATCACACTCTGCTCTGAGGCTTAAGGTATCAATAACCACACAGTAGGAATTTATGGTGAATATAATTGGCAAACTGTAGGGGAAAATAACATGCTGATCAGTCATATGTAACAGCCACTGGGAGGTAGAACCAGGACTCAACCTGAGCATGTCTGGTTACAAAGTCCTGGATTCCAAGTCCTAGATGAGATATAAGACATATGACTCAATGTAGCTGAGGGCCTTGAATTTATTTGTCTGACCTCCAACTTCCAGTGCACAGCTTCCCCTATAGGAGATTCTGACCACTGTGAAGAGAGCATCCTTGGACAAAGCTGACTTGGCCTGGAATTGGGGCACCCATATGCATCCCTCCAGATCCAGGGACCCTAGTATTTGTCTAGGAATGGACTATACCTAGTCCATGACCACTAACAAAAGTGAAGACACTTGGTTCTCAGGCATCAGGGAGGTTGTGGTCTCTCCACATGGTGCCTCTGACCCTCATCAATGCCTGATGTCTATGAACATGCCCCTTACACAGTGTTGACAGTATCCTACGAAACCCATCCTTATGCTCCAAGGACACTCTAGCAATGAAACAGAATCTTCACTGGAGACTATAGCCCAATTTCTTGGGCTGTCTGGTGCCCAATTCCCAATCTCTCATCACAGTGACTTAGTGCTGAGCACTCAAGGTCTATTTCTTGGGTAAGGGGCAAAGCAGTGTCATATCCATATAGGTGAACCTCTGCTCCTCCAAAGTTATTCTTGTCATAGGACCTGGGGTTGGGGTTAACTGCACGTTGTGCTGCCTTGCAGTGATGGTCCCCTGCACAGGAGTGCAGGCTTTGTGGGATGGATACTAGTCTACATGCTTCCCACCTTTGAGCCACCATGTACAGGCTGTGAGACCTTGAGTAAGTTGCTTCTCTCTGACTCCACTTTCTCACTTGTCAAGTGAGATGGAGTTGCAGGTGAGGTGAAAGAATGAATCAGGGCTGAAGTGATAGCTCAGTTGGTAAAGTGCTTACCTTGCAAGCATGAGGACCTGAGTTTGATCCCCAAAGCCAGTCTTGGTGGCAGCTGCTTGTAATCCTAGTGCTGGGGAGGTGGAGACAGGCAGATTTCTGGGGCTTCCTGGCCACCCAGTCTAGCCAATTAGACAGAAAGACAGACAGACAGACAGACAGACAGACTGTGCCTCAAAAAGGTGGCTGCATGGGCTGGAGAGAGGGCTCAGTGATTAAGGTATTTGCTTAGCCTAACAACCCTGGATTGATTCCCTGGTACCCATGCAGAATCACATGCACAAAGGGGACATGAATGTGGAGCTCATTTCCAGTGGCTGGAGACCTGGTGTGCCCATTTTCTCTCTCTCCTATCACTCACTGCTTGCAAATAAATGAAAATATTTTCTATAAAGGTGGATGGAGGCTGAAGGATTGCTCAGTGATTAAAAATGCTTGCTTGCTTGCAAAGTCTGATAGCCTGGGTTTGATTCCCCAGTGCCAAAGCCACATGCCCAGAGTGGCACATGCACTTGGAGTTTGTTTTCAGTGGCAGGAGGACCTGGCATGCCCATTCTCTGTCTCTCCTTGCAAGCAAATGAAAATATTTTTCTTTAGGTTCTAAAGGGTATTCCTATAGACTTCCAGGATAATTATTGTACTGGATGGAAAGACATGTTCTTTCTGAAGCTGGTTCTTCAGTTGCATCAGTGTCAAGGATTACATGACTTTCAAACAGTAGATTGAGACAGGAAATTATTAAGAAAATGAAAGAGTTGATCTAAATTTAGCAATTAGATGATTTAGTTACATTCAAAACGTTTGCTCTTATTCCATTAGTAAAACTATTTTTTAAAAGTGGATGGTATTTTTGAGGAACAACCCCAAGGTTGTCCTCTGGCCTCCACATGCACTCACACACCTATTCACCTGTGAACAGATTCTCCCACCAAAAAAAAAAAAAGCATCATTCCACCTTCAGAACTTAGAACAGTACCTGATGCACAGCAAACATTTGCTGTAGGGTAGCTATTATTGGCTCCCTGGCACAACAAACCACACATGATGGGTCTTAATATATCTATATGAATAATAAGAGCAAGAGCCAAGCTGAAACTTCAAACCATGGAGTCATCTTCCTTTTCTTTCTGAAACCCTCTTGAGCTTCCCTGAAGCACTGAGAAGATTTAGTGGCCAAAGTTGAACAGTGTCTGAGCCAGGGACAGAGGAGAGATGGGTCCTGCCTTTGTGGGTTCTCATCCTTAAGCTGGTGTTTCTTTACCCACCAATCCCATAGGGACACAGCTAGGCTGTGTGCAGTGTGGGCAAAGCTTTCCTGGGAGTGAGTAGGGTGCACGTGCCTCCTTTCTCCCTTTGCTGTGTCTGGGTTTCATGCTCACAGCTGATCCTTCCCTCACCATGCCATAGATTCTCGGTCCTTTGGTTACGGTCGTGGCAGATGGGAAGGGCGGTTTTAATGAGTTACTGTTTTCCTTTGGAGATTAAGCTTTCATTATAAATATAATTGCTGACACCCAGCCTTCTGGTACTTACATATCATTTGCCAATTAGGGTAATGAACTCAGAAAGTCCCTTGAGAAGTGACATGGACAATGTTAAGCCTGTAACCCAGCTTAGGGTGCTGGTGATTAAAATGCTTTTTGTCAACTGGAAGCAACATGAATGAAGTCAGCCCACAATGTGCTTAGACTAAGAGGTCTGAAAATATTCATGACCTTTGAGGAAGAGATTAAAATTAGTAGGCAGAAATGTTATAGCCAGTCCCTGCAGACATTTGTGATGTGGTCATTCCACAGTGTCTGCCATGGCTACCACATGCTTTGGAGGGGGCACTGCTTAATTTTATAATTAAATGTGTGAAATAAATAATATAGAAATCATTTAAGTCTGGCAATGAGTGCTGTCATGTTTCAGTCACTTCTTTCAGGAGGTTGGATCATCAGGGGACTTTGTCCTTGTATTTTTCCCTAGTAGAGCAGGGTTTCTCCACCTTGGTCACTACTGACATCTAAGGCCAGCTATGCTCTTGCACGTCTGCTCATGTTCATTGTGGGTATTCACAGCATCTGGACTACCTCCCTAAATGCCAGAACAGAGCCCCAGTTGTGACAGCAAAACATGCTCCAGGCATTGGCCTGATGGAGAGCCACTGTTCTAGAGTGGGCCCCAAGGGAGCTGTAGGAGTTTCCCCAGCATTACAGTGAGCTGTGCTGGGTTTTTTCAGACAGGAGAGTCACTCTCCCAGGAGACCTGCAGTGGGGTGCCTGGTACTGTGCAGGGTACGGAGAAGACAAAGTGGGAGAAAGTGAGCCTGAGAGTAATAAGGAGGGAATGATGAGAGAAAGGAGACAGAGGAAGGAAAAGCATGCACCTTTACTTCCAGTGAAACTTCGCCCTCATTTCCTGCAGCCTGGCTGTGTTCCAAAGGGACCAACGGGTCAAGAGACATCACTTTAAGGTTCAGAGTCCACAACCTAGGAGCAGATAAATCCAACATATGTGGGCAGAGTTCAAGGCCAGAAGCAGCTCTGGGGTGGGGCAATGGTGAGGAAGGACTCCAGAAGCTCTGGGTTTTCTGAGCTATCCACTGAGAAGGATGCATCCTGCCTCATAGGTTTGTTGTTATATTCAAAGAAGATGCTAATGTAAGCTGGGGTCAGTGGCACATTCCCCAAAATCCTAGCACTTGGACGACTCAATCAGAAGGAGTGTGGGTTTGAGGCCAACCTGTGGGTAAGACCCTGACTCGAAAAATAGGCTGGGCATGGTGGCGCATGCCTTTAATCCCAGCACTGGGGAGGCTGAGGTAGGAGGATTGCAGTGAGTTCCAGGCCATACTGAGACTACATAGTGAATTCCAGGTTAGCCTGGGCTGCACAAGACCCTACCTCAAAAATCAAAACAACAACAAAACAAAAAGAAAAATGGTACTTTAAATGTAGGGGTACCTAAATGAAAGTGATTTAGTGAGGCCTTTGTGTGGATGGTGTTTATTAACAATGACACTGTACCAAGTAGAAAAGAAAGGGCTTTGTTGAAATCAGAGGTTAGAGAGGGGAATATATAATGGGAATAGAATTTAAAGAAGAATATTTTGGAATGAGTTGGATGAGAAGAAGTAAATGGAGGACAGGAGTGTGGCTCATCTGACCAGCCTTCCACTCACAGCACTAGAGGAGGTCCTGGTCTTGGGACAGAGCTCCATGTGGCCAAAGCAGAGGTTGTCCCAATTCCATGGGATTCTCCTTGCTTCCCATAATGATGGGAGGTCGTGTATAGTGTAAGCAGTGCATTAAACAGATGAATGTGGACCATGAGAAATGACAATAAAGAATAAGCTATTACCAGAAGTGTGGGTGAATCATCTGCTGCCCTTGAAGTGGGTTAATGAGCTTTAATACCTTATGCTGGTTTCAAACATTATATATATATATATATACATATATATATATATGTATGTATGTATGTTCATGTTCGATAGGGAATCATTTGAGAATGTATGAGGGGAGAAACAAGATTTTTGTGGATGGGATTGGAATATAATTTGTCATTATATGATGGCACAGGATATGTCTTGAACAATAGGTTTTGAAAAACCAACTCTAACCTTGTTAAAATAAGTATTTCTAACATTGGCCTCTGCAAAGATGCAGGCATCATTTGAAGTCTCTCCTCACATTGTTTGTGCTGTTGTCACCGAATGCTTCCAGAGGCTCAGCTGATGCCCACGGAGCAGGGAAGGTCTGAGCCCTGATTTCTGTGGTGTCTGAAAGGGTTGTCATGCCAACATATACACATGTATCAGTGTATGTATGGCACATTCTTTGACTTGAGGAGATCTGAGTGGGGCTCAGAGGAGCCAAGAAGCAAAAATACCTATGTTTAGCAGTCCATCTTTATCTGCCAATGGCTGGGGCAGGGGGTCCTCTCCAGGCATGAATTATGTCTCTCCTGGGAGTTAGCAGCCAAGCAAGAAGTGAATAGATGGTTTGAGGGTTTTGATGAAAAAAGGATCAATATACTTTTATTTTTTTCTAGCTAATAAAAGCTGTTTCCATATTTTTGGGAGGAGTAGGTTTTTTGAGATAGTGTATTACTGTAGCCCAGGCTGACCTGGAATTTACTCTGTAGACCCAGGCTGGCCTTCAAACTCATGGCAGTCCTCCATACCTCTGCCTCCCAAGTGCTGGGCTCAAATGTGTATGCCACTATGCCTAGCTGTTTCTAAATTTTGTTTGTGCTTATGGTTTGATGTTTTCTAGAAGAACTTAGGTGTGTGCACACACATCACCATACTCATGTAGAAGTCAGGATAATGTGAGGTCTTGGAGCTTGTTTCCCACCTGTTTGAGACAGGGTCTCCCATTACCATTGAGCACACCAGGCTAGAATGGCCTGTGAGCTTCTGGAGTCTCCTGACCCCACATCGTACTGTAGTAGGCGTCATTGGGATTACAGACACATGCACAAGTTGCACCTGGTATCACATGTGTTCTGGGAATCTAAACTCCAATTGTCACCCTTTCACAGAAAGTAATTTTCACCACTGAGCCATCTCTGCAGACCAAAATTACTCCTTATATGTACTGGGTCATTCACATTAAAAATCAGCTTGACTTAGCAGTTACATAATCTGTTCTCTGAAAACACAATGAGAAGGTTCAAATGACAAAGAGTGAAGAGTTTCTGCCTGTCCCTGCCCTGGTCACCTGCTGTCTAGTGCCATGGGTTTCTTGTGTGCTCTGGAATTGGTCTATGTGAGTGGACAGCTCTGTGTGCATATACAGATTCCCACACAGTGCTCCACTCTGTCATGACACACCACATTCTTCAAGCCATCCACCAAATGGTAGTGAATTGATGATTAGACAATCTATAAACCTTGAATTAGAGTATTTATGCTGGCACAGGAAGAAATCCAGAGGAAGCCTGAGGGCTTCCAACCAGTGTGCTATGAGCTGATTATAAATCAGAAATAGGGGGGCCTGGGAGGGAAGCTGACATTGGGGAACTGGCTGAGTTCAGGGCTTGTTGAGTCTAGGATAAGGTATGTTGTTTGTTGAGGTTGTGCTGGAGGCTGTGGGTGAGGAGAGCTGGTGATGAGCACAGGGATGCTTCCAGTGTGCCACAGCTGGGCAGGAATGGGACTGAGGAAGATGTGGCAGGAGGAGGTAGGGAAGTGCTGAGGGCCTAAGCATGGAGAGATTAGAATGTGAGCTGTTGGTGTTTTGCAAAGGATGGGCACTATTTATTTCAAAACATCTTTTGGTTGTTCAATGAACCATGAATACAGCCCATCATGCAAAGGTGTATAGCTCTTATGAGTTTATTATAAGGGAAACATTCTTGCAATCCCCTTATACGTGGCTCATGAAAGTCAACTTTGCTGCCAATCTCAGAGTCCCAGAAATCCTCAAAAACTGTAACATCAACTTTCCGCCTCTCTCCAATAGTCCCCTTTAGCCTGATTTTTGATATTTTTTTTGGGGGGGGGTTATTTTGCTTTTGTTTTTGTTGTTTTTAGAGGTAGGGTCTTGTTCTAGTTCAGGCTGATCTGGAATTAGTCTCAGGGCGGTTTTAATTCTCATACCTCTTCCTCCAAGTGCTGGGATTAAAGGTGTGCACTTTAGTCTGATTTTTATAATTGCTTCCTCAAGTCTCTGTAGTCTCGTCACCCAAATGCATATCTGTTGAACTAGCAGCTTAGTATTGACCAATTAGTTCAAAGCATTTTTGAGCTTTACCCTCCAACCCCCCCAAAATAAACCCTAAAACAAAAGCATAACAAACAAAGAAAAAAACAAAAAAACACCCCAGTGTGCCTGTTGAAGGATCTGGCACATTGGGCCAGTAAAGTACAGGTGCAGTTAGCAGAATCTGCCTTCTGTGTTTTCTGCAAATTGATTATTGATTCTAGAGATCTGATTTGCAGGCTCCAGAGGGGCTGTGATCCTTGTACCGTCTGTCATCCAGTGTCTGGTACATTCTCCTTTTGTGTTACTCAATGTAGGGAGCTGTGAATTAATTTTCATTACAAAGTGACATTCTAATCCTGTCATGTTGAACTGATTGCTTGGAATAATTTTATGAATAGATGCTTCCCAGTATTTTTTATTCATTCATTACTCAGTGGTTCAGTTCAGATGGGAAAGATGGAAGGACTTCATTGTGAACTGAATATGCCTGATGGACTGGCATCAAGTGTATTCATTATTGTTATCCTGTGCATGGAGCTGGCTCCCTCTTCCCATCCCAGGTGACTTTTGAGTCCCTAGCATTTTTCTAAAGCTCCCTGATGGCATGACAAGATGTTTTAGTCTTCTCAGGCATTATCTCCCCTCAAAGTCAGTTCTCTAGGAAGCCCTGGACTTTGATAACGGAAGACACTATTTCAAGACCACAGCACAGACACTGCCAGTACTCATTGTTACTGGGGTGTCATTGTTCCAGAGCCTCTTCAGTGGACAAAGCCTGAGACCACATATGTTGTATACATGCTTATTTTGTTATTTATCTGTTTATTCCACATTCAAGTTTTGCACTATGAGGTTTTAATGTAAACTATTTTTTATTATATCCTTCTGTAATTTCTTTTGCCCCAGGTATTCAAGTTTTCAAGAATAGAAGAGTGGATAGAATCCGAGGGTTCTGTATTTGCTCGCTCATTGTATTATCACACTCACAGAACTATCAGAATAAGACCATTACCATCAGCAATGTTAGTTGGAACAGTTGAGGTTTATTTTATTTTACTTTTGCACTTGTCATCCTCATTAATAATCCCCAATTGGCCTTGTCAGAGTGTGCAGCTATTGTAACCTGACTCTACACTGTAGCCCTCGTTCATTCTTAGCTCTACAAGCGCCTTCACATGACCCTTGATCCAAGCTTTGTGGACCTCTTGTCATTTTGTGTGTCGGAAGTGCATTCTCTAGTTAGTGGGTGTTGGAGGTATTAACTGTTTGCATAATGATTCTAACACAGCTCTTTCCTTTTTATCCCTTTCTTCCATTCCTGTAAATGCTCGGTGGAGTTTTCTAGAAGCAGTGTGACTTTGAACAAATTGATTATATAGGAGATATCAAAGTCTACCTGTTGTGTGTTGGAGAGATACTACAGGGCTTTATGAAAGTAAAAACAATGTTACTCTATTTTTTTGGCTTGGTACTATATAGTTATTTTCCCTAAATGTATGTATGGCAGCATATGCCAAATTTATTATTATTATTATTATTATTACTCTACTTATTATTTTTTAAATTAGGTGAAAAAAAATCTTGTAAAATGTCTGCATTTCTCAAAGGTAATTTGTAGATACCACGTTAGCATAGCTTACAGGAATCCTCAGTAAATTAAGGAATGCAAGAAGTTGAAGATATTTTATTTTGAGGACTCTCATTCTAGTTAGGCTTTTTCATAAGGACTCTGAGGTTTTACATGTCATTAGCAATTCATTGGTGTACTTTATACTTAATTTGCTCCATTAATGTTCTTGGCTCACATTTTCTTGTTAAGAGCATTTTTCTCTATGTAACATGTTACTTTAGAAAAGTCTGATGAGATTCCACTTTTGTTTTTCTTCTTTCTTTCTTTTCTTTTCCCTCCCTCCCTCCCTTCCTTCCTTCCTTTCTTCTTTCCTTCTTTCTTTCTTTCTTTCTTTCTTTCTTTCTTTCTTTCTTTCTTTCTTTCTTTCTTTCTTTCTTTCTTTCTTTCTTTCTTTCTTTCTTTCTTTCTTTCTTTCTTTCTTTCTTCTTTCTTTTGAGGTAGGGTCTCACTCTATCCCAGCTGACCTGGAACTCACTCTCTAGTCCCAGGCTGGTCTCAAACTCAGATCCTCCATCCTTTGCCTCCCAAGTGCTTGGATTAAAGGCATTTACCACCATGTCCAGCTCTTATTTTCCTTCTAAATCATTAGTTTTAGCTTAGATTCCCAAATGAAGTTTTCCATGCCAGCCAGGAAAGAGCCTGTCTTGATGGAGGTCGGTATAGTGGGTATTCACAGATACTCGGGTGCATTTTTTTTTCATGCATCTTCTGATACAGATAATTTTAGCAAAGTTTTTCCTAGACATTTAGCTATTCTTCCTGTCCCCTTGCTTTGGACTTGATTCTGGGACTTTGGTTATCTGTATTATAGATTCTTCCTTGCCTACCTACACTGACTCTGTGTCTCCAGTCATTTACAAAGTGATGAGTTTCACTATGGGATTTTATGACGTGTCATTATACTTTGTTTTTATCTATCCTCTCTTTTTCCCTTCTCCTATCTCTCCTGCCTCTGCTTGATGATCTCCTTCCCCTTCCAAATTGTCACTTCTCTTTGAAATTGAAATTTGAAATTGTCACCTCCCTTTCTGTATCTAAGCTTTATTGTTGTGCTTGCCTACCCTGTGTTCCTTCTCACTGACTCTTCATTTCTTTTATTGCAAACACATTCAGTTTATATTCCTGAGTGCTATCATTTCCTCCTTATTTTTTCTAATTCTCACTTAGTTATACTTTCTTGTAACATGTCTCTTACCCCATTTAATGCGCTGCTTTTATTGTGTGTTGGAATATTTGTTATTTAACTCCTTATTCACTTTTACCTTAAAATAATTGCTTTTTAATTACTTCCTTGTGTGTCTAGGCATGCATGTGCAGAGATCAAGGGACAACTTTGAAGTATCCATCTTTTCACCTTCTTCGAGACAAGGTCTCTCTTCTTGCTTTTGTTTCAACCACTGCGCCATATCTCTAGCCCTCCATCTCACTGTTATTTTGCCTCTTTATGTGTTTGTCACCTACAGTCTAGCTGGCCCAAGAGCCTTGGTATTCTGTCTCCTTTCTCATTGATGTAGGATGGAGCTTGAGTTGACAGGCATGTAAGCGAGCACCTTTAATGGTTGAGCCATTTCCTCAGTCCTACCATAGCTTTGCGTGAGATTTGGCAGCAGTACTTTCATGTTGCCTTTCTCCTGCCTTTTGGAGATAGGATGTTGTCATCTGTTCTCAGCTGCCTTGAACTCACTATGCAACCATAGCAATCCTGCTTCAGCTCCCAGAGTTACTGAGATTATAGGTATGAACTACTTGGCCCAAGTTTGACTGTTTAAAAATATCTAGTTATTTATTTGAGAGAGATAGAGAAAGACAGGGAGAAAGGGAAGGTCGGGGAGAGAGAAACAGAGAGAGAAAAAGAGGAGAATGAATATGGTTTATGGGTGTGCAGAACCTCTTACAACTATAGAAAGTCTCCATACATGTACACCACTTTGTGCATCTGGCCTTATGTGCTATTGCTGTTAGCTTCTTATTGATGGCTGAACGCACCCAACCAAGAGCAGTTTATGGGAGGAAAGGGTTTATTTTGGCTTACAGACTTGAGGAGAAGCTCCATGATGGCAGGGGAAAACATGGCATGAGTAGAGGCTGCACATCACCTCCTGGCCAACATCAGGTAGACAACAGCAGCAGGACAGCGTGCCAAACACTGGCAAGAAGAAGCTGGATATAACACCCTTGAACTCACTCCCAACAATACACTGCCCCCAGGAGGCTCCAATCCCCAAATTTCCACCAGCTGTGGACCTAGAATTCAGAACACATAAGTTTATGGGGATACTTTAATCAGACCACCACTCATGGGTACTAGGGACTTGAACCCAGGAAGTCAGGCTTTGTAAGTGAATGTCTTTAACCACTGAGCAATCTCTCCAACCTTGACTTTTAGGAGAAGATCTTGGATATGATGTAGAAAATGTTCAGAAACATGACTGACTGATGTTTGAAATTTGTCTCACTTTAAAAAGAATATCTTCTCTAAATATTTTTATTTATTTACAGAGAGAGAGAGAGAGAGAGAGAGAGAGAGGGAGGGAGGGAGGGAGGGAGGGAGAGAGAGAGAGAGAGAGAGAGAGAGAGAGAGAGAGAGAGAGAGAGAGAGAGAGAGAGAATATGGGCACATCAGGGCCTCTAGCCACTGAAAATAAACTCCAGATGCACGTGCCACTTTGGCGGGTATTGGGGAATCAAACCCAGGCCATCAGGCTTTACAAGCAAGTGCCTTAACCACTGAACCATCCATCTCTCCAGCCCTTTCTCT
>PVHP010018256.1:0-33375 GCA_004024765.1 Zapus hudsonius | reverse complement strand
GCCCCCTGCCTATTTGATGTTCTGGGTGTGGTTTTGGTGATGGCTTCTCTTTCTCTCTATGCTTGGACCTATGAAAGGGGACAGCCTCTTTCACTATTATGGAACTTCTCCTGGATCTGTAGCTTCAATAAATCCTTTCTTCCCATATACTGTGCCTGGTTTGGAGATTCATCCCTGCAGTGTGTGGCTGACTACAACAGAATCAATCTTCATTCTCCAACAATAATTGACTAATTAAATACAACCATGCAAAGGGTATCTGTCAGGCAGCCATTTCAGATAATGGTTTAAATGAATTTATTGATATGGAATGATACATTAAGCAAAAAACTTTGGCTAAAAATCATGTCCCTCAAATGATCTTGCTTATATTTAGCAGATATGTCTTTGCTCTCTGTATTCACTATTCTCCCTTCTCCAACATTTCCAATAAAAATTTATCTGGAAAGATGGGAGTCTGAAGGGCTGTAGGTATGGTTAAGTAGTAGAGTGTTTGTCTGGTATGTGAAAGGTCTTGAGTTCAATCTCCAACACACACACACACAATAAAACTTGGGGTTGTGGTAGACTGAGGCCCTGAGGCTTATCTCCAACACCACAAAGTAACACTGATGTAATTTTGAGTATTTATTTATTTATTTGCAAGCAGAGAGAAGAGAGACACAGAGAGGAAGAGAATGGGTGTGCCAGGACCTCCAGCCACTCACTGCAAATAAACTCCAGCTGCATGCAACACTTGTGCATCTGGCTTTATGTGAGCACTGGGGAATTGAACCAGGCTTCTTAGGTTTTGAAGGCAAGCACCTTAACCACTGAGCTGTCTCTCCAGTCCCAATTTTGAATATTTAAAAAATAAATAAAAGTGCTTTACCTTTAAGATAATCTTAATGAGCATGAATTTCTTTGCAATGAAAAACAATCATTTTACCTAAAAAAAGCAATTAGTCTAGCAAAAGTGTGAGTCAGGGATACCTGGAGGACAACAACACGCAAGAACAGTACCATATTTTCCCACAAAACACCATTTTGTGCCACTGTCAGAAGTGAGAGCTAGCTATAATATTAGCCTAACTCAGCGTGGCAATCCTTTTTGCTTTTATGCTAATGCTTAAAAGCTTGAAACTCTGCACTCTGTTCAATACAGGTCATCAAATATTTATTGAGCACCTACTATGTGCCAACCGTCAGGGATATAAAATTTATAAGAGACAGTACTGCTATAATGTAAGTCTGTAAATGCCTTCACAGAAGTGACTATCTCTGTTCATGTCTGAGCTGGTTATTCTAATAATTTTCTTCAGGCAAATATATAAATATATGTATATTCAAACAATCTACTTATGATTTCACTGTTCCACCTACCACAGGGCAGGGCTAGGCTGAATTATTATTTTTTAAAGCCCACATATTTGTGGAATTTTGCTAAAGTACCACTGCAAATCTTCTTTTGACTCAATAGCATTTTAATTCACTTACTTCTTTTGCTCAAAGTTGTTTCCATCTGCTTGGGCTTTGAGCCAAATCTCACCTTGACTTGTAGGTCCTAAGTATGTTCTCAAGTGGCCAAGCTGTTTTAAGGACTAAATGAGCATATATGATTCAAACTAAAGTTAATAAACCCTGCATTAGCAGCAATTTAAATTAACCAGCTAAAACATGGAAAGTTGGGTTTAAGGAATCTTCCCAGTTTTATTCACTAAAATGTTAACTAAAATTAGGTTTTATGAATTATGACCTCAGTTATTTCAATTTCTTCTTTCTTGCTCTTTATTATTTTTACAGATAGGTTTTTTAATTTTGTTTTGTTTTCTTTTCATGACAGTTCTCTTGGCATGGCATTTACCTGAATCATACTGTAAAAGAACTTTAGACAAGCTACTGTTTTTATTTTGTGGAAAGAAATGTATCTTGTAGAAGTATAAATTGCTTTAAGTGCTTTATGAAACTTATGTATATGAAAATTGGCAGCTTTGAAATCCATGCCCAACTCATTACTTTTCCTTGCCCCAGAGTATTTCTCCACAGTACTGTATTCAGCCATTCTTTGGATCTACAATTTGCTCAGAACACTGTGCATGTTTCATGGTATTTGATGGAACAACTCATTTGCTTAACCTTTACTGAGCAGGTACGATGTTCCAGGTAACATGACTTGGCACTAATTTCAATGCCAACACAGATAATTGAACTGCATGTATTACTTCTAATCAACACAAATGGTCATTTTTGTGGCTACTTGTGTGTATTTAAACCACACATGTATGTATGGAGATGCTTATCCCTCTCTTTTTCTGTATAAAATAAGCTCAATTTCCTGTCATTAGGTGCCAAACATATACTATTGAACAAGCTTATTTCAGAGACACATGGATAGGAGAAGGCTCCTTAGTTCTATAACTAAGGTGCTAATTTCACTTTTATGAAACAAATCCTTCATTTTATCATTTTAAATAGGATGGTTCTTTCAAATCCTTGCATCTGATTAGATTTAAGGCATTAAGCATTTCAGCATATTAATTTTTCTTGGCCTGCAGCATTTTTATTTTATCCTGAAGCAGAAAATCTTTCATTAAAGACTTTGCTTTCAGAATGATATAAAACAATAGTTCAAGTAATGTTAGATTCAGAAGTATCGCTGTCCTTGCTAGTATCTGTTGCTTTTGTAGAGCTGACTGGAGTTTTAGTAACTCCTGATTGTCTTTCCGTTTGGGATGCAGCAGAGTGTCTGTCTGTCTGTCTGTCTGTCTGCGAAGCAGCAGTTTGGCTTGCACTCACTTTCAGTAGGTCTGCCCTAGCTTCCCTTTGAATTGGTGAGATGCAGCACAATGTCTGTCTGTCTGTGAAGCAGCAGAGGTCTGCCCTAGCTTCCCTTTGAAGTGGTTAGTTGAAGTCACTAGTCTTCTTGTCACTGCATCTCAGTGACATTCTCTGTCTATCAGCTCTGTCTGTCCTGCTTGTTGGTGAAACTGCTGCTCTCTGTCTGGTGGGACATGAAAAGTCTGACAATCTGTGGTTCCTGCATTGTTCAGGTGTGGATGTGCATGGCAAAGAAGTTTTGGTTGTACATTTATGATTTCTCTCAAATTCCCCAAAGTTAAACATTAACCTTCTTCCATTTAAACATTCAGAGGCAAATAGCAATAAAAAAAAGCAGAATCAAAATAATTAAAAAAAAATAGTATCTAGGAGATTAGTTTCAGCTCTGGGCCACTAGACAAACAACAAAGTTAATATGATAATATGTTCAATATACAGGTGTCTTGGACTTTTTTTGACAGGAGGGTTAAGAACTTAAAAATTTTTTGTATTCATAATAAAATGACAAAATGCAATTTGCTGATACTTATAGATTAGTCTCGATATGTAAAAAACGAACTACCTAAGTTTTACACGTAAAACTAACAGACTAGTAAATAAGCAGAATACATATCAACAAGTAGGAAGAAAGCCACAGGAAGTCTTCACAGGAAAACTTGTCACCATGTGATCAAAATGTTACCTCAAAGTCTTTAGCTATTTATTTGTACATGTGCAGCCCAACTCACTATTAAAGCCAAAAAAAGAAAGAAAAATGAGTTTATAGAAATGCATAAACTCAATTTTAAGTTCTGGTTTTGGGTGTCAATGTAACAGGAACAGAAGGATGTCTGAAAAAAATAATAAACTTGTACATATCATAATAGTACCCTTGCTGTGTGTGTGTAGTTAAGTGTCTTGAACCCGGTGGTAACGCTTACATGTTCTTACGTGGGAGCTGTCACCTCCCAGAACAGACGTCGAGGGTTTAAGCACATCCGCGGTGCAAGCCAAGACCCCTCCGGGAACCGGGAAACCCAACTCTTCCGATCGGGGCGGGCGGGCGGGCGGGCTCCGGGGACGGCGCGCCGGACCGGCCGCATCCCAGCCTGGCCCCGCGGGGAGGCGCGTCCCGGGCGACAGGCGGCCCGGCCCGGCCCGCGCAGGGGCTCGAGCGGCGAAGTGCAAGTGCGTGCGGTGATGAAATGCCCTCGGGAGGGAGGGAGCACCCCGACCTCTCCGGTGATCAGACACGGCCGAGCCGCCGCGGCCTAGCGACGCTCCCGGGGCACGAGGTGCTCCCGGAGCACCACCCGGCGGCGGGGCGGGGCGGGGCGCGCGCGCGGCGCTCACCTGGAGCGCACAGGTAGGGCTGGGCGGGCGGGCGCGCGGCTGGCGCGCAGGCGCGGACGGGGCCTCGCCCCCGCCGACGTCGCCGGCCGGAGCTCACCTGGGAGCCCCGGAGAGGAAGCGCAGCCCCGGGCTCGGCCGGCCGGCCGGCCTCTCCTGGCGACGCGGGAGGCCCCGCGGGAAGGCAGGAGGCGGCGGCGGGGGAGGAGCTCGCCGAGCGGCAACTGTAGCGACAGCCACCGGAGCCGCCGCCGCCACCTGCACCTGGCGCCCGGCCCACGTCCAGCGCCCGCCCGCCCCGCCCTGCCCACCTGCCAGGTAAGCGGGCGGCTCCGGGGCGCGGAGCCCGGGCCGGGGGCGCCCGGGACCCCGGGGCCGCTCGGACGGAGGGACGGACGGGGCGGCCGCCGAGCCGCACGTGGGGGCAGCGGGCGGGAGGGCGGCCGGTTGGCGAGGGTCTCGAGAGCCCGGGGCAGTTGACCCTCGGGCGAGGCGGGAGCCGGTCGCCTGCGGGTCCCGTTAGCGCGGCTCCGGGCCCGGGAGCCGGAGCGGGGAAAGTGCCGGGGGCCTCGGCCGCCCGCGCTCCGGAGGGTCCCGGGGAGGAGGCTGGGCGCCCCCCGCCCCGGGCCAGCAGGTTGCCGATCCCCCGGCCCCGCCACCGGGAAGGGCTTGGCTGTCTGTGCCAGGCAACTTTCCCAGCCCGACCCCCGCAGCCCCGCCGAGCCCCGGAGGTGGTTTCCGACCGCCCTGGAGGGCGCTCCGAGGTCGGGGCGCGGAGCCCTGCGCTTCTGCGGGTGCGCTCCGCCAGCCGGAGCTGCGCCCACTTTCCGGTTGGAGGTGGGAGAGGTCGGCGCTGGGTGGCAGGAGGAAATGGAACTGTCATGTACTAACCACACGCCATCCTCTTTGAGAACCTGTTGACTTAGGACCTTGGTATCGCGGTTCTGGTTTGCCCCGTGGCATATGACTCAAAAGCTTCCAAAAAAATGAATACTTTGTTTGAAGATCCTGCCACGTCTCAACCTGGAAGTGCCAGGCCCAAATTCCTCTCTGCCTAATTAGGTTTTTCTGAAGCCTAAGAATTGAGGGTAAACTATATTCACCTTAGTCCTTAATTCCTTTCAGACTCACAGAAGAACTATTTCTATTTTGGGGACCCCATGAAGTTACCCATTTTTTGATTTTTAGAACACTTTACTAAGTTAATATAATTTGCTATAGAAGTTTCGCTACACAATGAGGGCATTTGAGTTCAAATTCTATTGTTAAAATTCAGAACGTTATTAAATTGAATTTGAAAATTTCTGGTTGTTGGAAATGTGCTTTTATTGCATAACTTCGAGTTTGTGGCTACAATACATGAGGTTAAAGCCACACCCAACAATTATAGTTCTTTAAATTTAACTTTTACTGTCAATGACTGAAACCTAGCATACATGTTTAAACAGTGAGCAGTTTATTTGTATCAAATACCATTTTTACATAGAGATTTCTAATAATAGCAATTCCACTTTCTAGCTGTGCTTGGTTCTATCTTTGCTAATTATTAAAATATATTTTAAGTTGCACTTTTAAAATGCTTTAGGCGATACATGTGGTTTTTAAAAGAAAGTGCAATTAAAAGCTAAAAAAAATAATAACCGCAGCATAACAGGACATAATTGTTAATTCAAGCAAGACTGTTCTGCTTTTTCCAGAAGAATCTCATTTACCCTCTAATCTTGTCTCCAGACAGAAATTAATGTGTTAAATGCTATTTGAAAAGTAGCAGGTGTTGCTCCCCGAATTTTGAATAATTTCTGACAAGGCTGGTAACCTTCAGGAAGAAACTTAGCATGTTCTTGTTAACTGAAATAATAATGGGCCTTACTTTTTGCCTATAAAATCAAGAGGAAATATGTTTCCCTCCTTTAAGATAAAAGGCATTAGTATATCCTCTAGCCCAGCATTCTTGGGCTCCCTTCTTATTGGATAACCAATCAAACCATCTAGTATGTGATGAGCCAAAGCTGAGTGGGGTTTTCCGACTGCTGTCAGTGGTAAGACTGGTACAGTATTTTTATTCTAGTGGCTTCACACAGGCCAACATCATTACATTTCGCCACCCACATTCTCACTGATCATAAGATGTTTATCTTTTTTCTTCTTCTTCTCTTTCATGTAGTTTGTTAAGGGCTTTGTAATTTTAGAATAGGCAGTTGTTCTCTGGCCGGCTCCAATTTAGTCTTAATTTCTACCTGGCCCCATGAAGACTCCATGAGCCATCATGGTTTCCTCCCACTGTGGAACTTACATGGACGTTGAAGATGCCATGTGAATGAGAGCTTTAATCCTTTCTTTCAGAGCCAGTTCATTTTTGAGCCAGTTTGGATAACATTAGTTGGTCTTCTGATCTTTTATTATATTGGCTTAAAACATATTTTATAAGGCATGGACCCAATGTGTTCCCTCCACTTTCAATAATCTAGACATTTGGTTTCGAGCACACTTCCTTAATACCAATGTTTATAAAACATTTTTTAAAACCTCAATGCTCAATTTAAAAAATACATTCTATGTCTCAACTCAGGACTCTAGTATGTGCACTTATATAAATGAAAAAAAGTTTTACAAAGACAGTGCCTAACCTTACAACATGAATTTTCTGTTATTAAAAAAAAACATACAGATTGATTTCATGTCAATTGATGGCTTGGTGTCTGCAAGTGAAAATGGTATTCTGTTGAATTTACATGTTTTTACGGTTCATTTTTCTACCAGATTACTGTCTGTCTCGTGGATGCATACATAAGCACAAGAAAATAAAAGCTTTTCATAAAATCTTACTGTACTCTTAAGCATTGATGGAGGGTTTGAGGCTCTAGTATACTGGTGCTAGATTATATCTCTCCAACATCAGAGCAATGTGAAATCTTGCAAAATATTGTATTTTTCATGCTGTAGTACATTTGGGGACAGAAAAAAGCTAGAAATGTTTTAGATTTTTTTTTTTTTTTGGTGAGAGGATTTTGACAGTGACAATCACCAAGTGAAGGTTTGAGAGAGAGAAACAATTTCCTAATCAGCTCTATTTTAAGTTTTAGAGATGAGTTACAGTTCTGTGGGGATTATGAAGAAATTACTAGGGAAAACATGGCCAAATTTACTATTTTGTTCCTATTTTGTTGGCATTCTAATCTTTTCTCATCAAACAAATATAAGAGATGAATTATAGGAATCACCTTCTCTCTCCATTCCCCCCAACACACAAAAAAGTGTAAATTAAGAAATTAGGGAACTGGTGAGATGTCTCCATGGTTAAAGGTACTTGTGTGCACAGCCTGCCAGCCTGGGTTCAATTCCCCAGCCACCCACATAAAGTTGAACAGGCATATGTTTCTTACAGAAGCAAGAAACCTTGCAAACCATGTGCAAATAATTTTTTTAAAAAGAATTTAGATCCCCAAGTGACTTGTAGGGATATAGTCTTGGAAGCTCTGATTGGATATTTAAACTTTTCACTGAAGCTTTTAACTTTAACCTGCCTTCACATTCCTGTTGGAAGAAACTTTTCTCCTAAAGAGAATGTCACCATATTTAATATTTTGGAAACATAAATATCTGAATCATCCAGATATATTCAACCTCCAGTCCGTAGAGCATAGAAATATATTTGGAATGACAGATCTTTTACGAGTCTGAAAGCTGACTGAGAAGAAAGGAGTTATTTTCAATTACCTATCCAGTTGTGTTTCTGGTTTATATCAGAATAATTAGTGTGATATAATATGTGTAATTTTAACATAATTAATGTACTATCAGTGGCAACACTGAATCCAAATCACTTTAATAGCAGGAAACCAAAGTGCACCAATTTATGGCAAAGCAAAGACAAGTAGGACTCTGAATTCTAGGTCCTTCTTGTCTATTGGCAATTGGATGATACCTCCCTAAGTCATTCTCTGAATTGGGGTATTATTATGGGTACTAAATAGAGTATTTCCTATATTTGTTTGAGTTTTAAGCTGTACAAACTGATTAGCTAATCTGTGTGACTGCCCTCTGGGCATCTTCAAGTTGTCATGATAACTGGAGTTGATGCATGGAGAAGCCAGGACTTGTACCTCCTGTGGTATATCTATACTGATTATTAGAACATTTTCCGTATCTTACCCACAATTCCAAAATCAGTCTCTGAAAAACAAACCCAAAAATAAATATTAATTCATTTATATGGTTCATTTGTTAACAAAACTTGAAGCAAAATATGAGTGAACTGTCAGGAAGGTATGTATCGTCTATCCCACTGGTGGGCTGTATCTGGCTCCAGAAATGAGTTTGATTATATAATATTTCCCCAGGCCCTGATGGGTACTGTGTTATATTGGGTATATGAGCAGTGTAACCTTTCTAACACCTAAAATTTTTTCTGAGTTTTGAAACATATTTGGCCCCAGAGATTTAGTCTGGTGTCAGGCAGAAACCCAGGTGATATTTTTAATCTTGTTTTTCTTTGCCTCCACAATAGCTGCAATCTGAATATTTCAGTCCCTTCAAAATCCATATATTGAGATCTAATCCCAAGTGTGTTGGTGTTAAAAAGTGAGATTCTTGGGGGGGGGGTCATTTGTTCATGAACTTTGCACTCTTCTTCTGTGTCCATATATGGAAGTGCCATCTATGAGGAATCTGCCAGCACCCTGACCTAAGACTTGCCAGCCTCCAGAATGGGAGAGGTGAGCAGTTAATTTGTTTACAAATTAGCCAGTTCAGAGTATCTTGTTACAGCCACCACAGACAGACCCAACACAGCAGCCATTCCATCTCCCCATCTGCTTAACATTTTGTACCATTGTCCCAAGACTTCAAATCCTTCTACCACTTCCACCCTTCCATTTCAGATTGGTATCAACTCAAGTAGGGTGCCATATTTGCTTCCTATATGATATCCTAATGGATAGTTTATCCTCAGGAGAACCCAGGGTTGATAATTTCTTAAAAATGTAAACTGAGGGGCTGGGAAGAAAGCTCATCGTTAAAGGTGCTTGCTTGCAAGCCTGCTGGCCTGAATTCAGTTTCCCAGTACTCATATAAAACCAGACTCAAAGTGCCAAACACATGTGTAATTCCAACATGTGTACGACAATAGGAAGTGCAGTCAGGAGAATCAGAAGCTGGTGGGCCAGCACATACGCAATCACAAGGGAGGCCTTGTCTCAAGCAGGGTGGAAGGAGAGGACAAGCACTCAAGAACAGACCTCCACATGTGCACTGAGGTTTTGTGTGCACCTGTACACACACACACACACACACACACACACACACACACACACACACACACACACACACTAAATATACACAGAAATGACTTCTCTTCCATATAAAGCCCTTCAAAAGTTTTGCATAGTTTGGAAGGTAGGCCCTTAAAATGGTCATCAGGATCTGACCCTTGCTTTTAGTTTAGTTTAGTCTGCTTCTGCACCTGTCTGTATGTGCTTTTAGACGACTTGCAAAGTATGCAACTGTTTTCTGCCAGGTTAGTATGTAGTTTGAATAAAAGTAGCAGGGACTGGGGATGTAGCTCAGTGGTAGATCATTTGCCTGTGCTACAGCATCATAAACTAGGGGGGGGGATTATCAAGTGAAGGATAGGAAATGGCCAGAGAAACTGAGGAGTAACAATGTTTTGCTGTGCTTAGTATATTTAATTTGGAGATCTATTATTTAGTCTCATTCCTTTGAATTTCACATTATGTTAAGGCCTTTTGGTTCACTCCCAAGATCTAATTTTTAGAAGTAAAAAGTTAACTTTGTGAATGAAATGTCTTGTAGCTTTTGCTTATAAATATACCAAGATGAAGGATACTACTTGTGAGGCACTAAAACAGGGCAACTTTTTCTTTAAAAATATCATTTGGTTAGACAAAATCAAAAGTGAAAAACAAAAACCAGAAAATAAAGCAAAAGGTTCCTTGATGGTATAATTACTTTCCTTTCAAATTTCGAAGAGTCCTTGGCTGAACACTGTCAGTTTTACTTCCTGTAAAAAGTGATCCTTGAATCCATCTAGGTTTTCCACTCCTATCGCTGTCATCACCTGGGTTATCATGATAATCTTACTGTAAAGCCTTTCCAGGCCGCTTAAGGTAAGGAAATTCTTTAACATTGCCTAAAGGCTGGGGATGAGTCAGCTGAGCTCACACCTCTCATTGCTCTCCTGGAGCTTTCAGCAGCCTGTTTTATTGCTATGTTCTTCTTGCCCCGAGGTCTCTGAGGAGTGTCATGCTCTCTCTGTCTCTAATAAGTTTCTCCCTCCCTTTTGGCCTGTCAGCTTATACTCACCCTTCAAGCTCTAATTTGAGTTAACTTTTTTATATATATACTAACTATAACTGATATTTTTAGCTGTCTCTCCTCACCGCCCCCAGTCCCAATCTTGGATTAAAAACTTTAGCCTAAAGAAATAGATACGTAACTTGGGTTTATTAACCTTTAAAATTTTGTTTCCTCACAAATTGGGGCCAAACTATAGTATATACCTCATCTATATGTTAAAACGTAGATTTTGGTTATTAATGGTTTTTTATATTCTGATCAAGTAATAGTTCATATCCATTGTTATAATTATTGACCTTCATTTGCTTTTACTCATGTATCTGGCATATTTTAAGCAATTTGTGTGTATTAGCTCATTAAATGTTCAGAGCAGTCCTAAATATATGGTAGCTCTATCCACCTTCATTCAAGCTAAATAAAATTAAATGGGACTATGTTGTAGTTTGAATGTAAAATGTTCCTCATAGGCATAGGCTCATGTGTTTGCCTACTTGGACCCTGGGTTGTGGTCCTATCTGGGAAGGTTGTGTAACCTTTAGGACATGGAGCCTGGGTGGAGGAAGTGAGTCACTGGGGGCGGGCCTTGAGGTTTCTTAGCTGGGCCCCACATCTTGTTCATCCTCTGCTTTTTGCTTCTGGCTAAAATGTGACCAGCTATTCTGCCTCACCTTCCCCTTCTTGAAACTTCCCCTTAAAAATGTAAGACAAAATAAACTCTTTTCTTCCTTAAGTTGCTTTTGCTCAGGTTTTTTTTTTCAGAGAGAGAGAGAGAGAGAGAGAGAGAGAGAGAGAGAGAATGCCAGGAGGGCCTCCTGCTGCTGCAGATGGACTCCAGATGCATGGGCCTCTGTGTGTCTGGGTTTATGTGGGTACTGGGGAATGGAACTCAGATCCATGTGCTTTGCAAGCGCCTTAACTGCTGAGCCATCTCTCCAGCCCAAGGCAGATAAATTTTGATCACTGTCCTCTCTTGCCCCCTTCCACTCTCACTGAACCTTTATTCCCACCACTTACCAGTGTTTATGCCACTGAGGAGAATGGCTGTCCTTGCTAGCACCCATCAACTGCTATTAGTTCCTCAGGAAAGGGTGGGGCCTCTTCTCCTCCTGTCTTACATTCTTTTGTTTGCATTTTTGTATTGTTATGGTTATATAAATATTAATCCCTAAAAACCCAAACAAGCATATTTTAAGGTTTTGGGTTGTTTTGGTTTGATTTTTGAGACAGGATGTCACAATATAGCCCAGGGTGTCATAGAACTCAGCCTTTCTTGCCTCGGTGCAACCTTGAGTGTAGGGATAATAGGCATGTGCTACCATACCTCGCTGAGGATGAGTCTTTAATTGTAGATTTTTTTTTTCATGTGATATAGAGACTTGCTATGTTGTCCATGCTGGTCTTGAACTTTGGGGCCTAAATAATCCTATGCCTCAACCACTCAACTATCTAGGACTATGGGTGTGTGTCACTGTGCCCAACTTGAAAATGTTTTGAATCCTAGAGTTAAAACACATTTAAGAAAACCTATTTACCTAATTTTCCCACATTTAATTGGAGTACAACTTGCATGAATGCCAACATGGATTTAGCCTCATGTGGTCTAACCTGTCAGATTATTGGTCCCTTCCTTTATCTGTTCTCTTTCTCCTGTTTGGTCTGTCCCTATCCCATCCTGTTCCACATCTTCTGTTTGGGATGTCACTTTGCTGACTTTTCTGAGTTTTACTCCTTAGGTTTAGTTACTTATTCACTCATTTGGGTGTGACACAACACCGGCTTCCTATGAAATGGTTATTGAAATTAAGAAATTTCAGATACTAGCTGGGCTTGGTGGTGCAGGCCTTTAAGGAGGATCACTGAGTTCAAGGCCCCCCTGAGACTACATAGTGAATTCCAGGTCATCCTGGGCTAGAATGAGATCTTACCCCCCAAAACAAACAAATAAACAAAAAGAAACCCAAAAATTTCAGATACTGCATTTATGCAGATCTTTATTCTACCTTCTCACACTTTGCTTTATGATTTACCTGTCATTACTGTATTCATGAGGTTCCACATTTTGAAAAATAAAAAAAAAGATAGACAAGTTTTTCTTTTATAATTGCTGTCTGACACTGTGTTTCCTTCCCAGACCAGAGTGCTTCATTAGCTCTCCTTAACAAGAATCAAATTTCACAGCTACCCCAGCCCAAGTAGGAGTTTAGATCAGCAAACTCTACCTCCCAGCTCTTACCCATCTCCTGCCCTCCACTCCAACCGCCCCACACACAATGCTATCCATAGTCGGTACTCAGTGCAGCTTTCAAAGATCATCATTCTTTCCATTTGAATTAGGTCATCACCTTACTGAAAGTTCATCTGGGTCTTTCTCTGGTGCTCAAAGATTTTTTAAAAATATATTTATTTATTTGCAAGCAGAGAGAGATAGAAGAGAGACAGAGAGAATGGATGGACCAGGGCCTACAGCTGCTGCACGCTTCAGATGCATGCACAGCTTTGTACATCTGGCTTCATGTGGGGACTGAGGAATCGAACCTGGGTCATTATAATGCCATCTCTCTAGCCCATGCTCAAAGATTTAGATAGAAATATCACCAGATTAGGAGCCCCTCCCTTCCCCATTTGAAGTTTGGTATTCAGGGAGCATCTGAGAGGACTCACTGTATATACATAGTTCTGAGGACAATTACCCTACCTGAGGTCAGCTGTTGAAAAAAAGAATTAAATTTAAGCCTAAGGCTGAATAATGAATACGGCTGTATAATGAAGGAAGCTCTTGTCATTGCTTAACTATCCAGAGTGGTGAGGGCAGGAACATCAAAGGTAGTGGAAAAGTAACTCCGAAGGAATGTGCTATCCCACAAGGAAGCTGTTGAGATGACATCAAGTGCTTAAGTCCTATGACTTGCATTGTCACTCACAATACCATTTAGTACACTATTTGGCTGGGTCTTAGAAAATGAATGTGAAGTATCTCAAACTTAATCATTGAGTGACTCCAACTATAATTGCTGATAATTATGGAATCTCTTCATCAGATCACACAGCCCTGACACTTGGTATATAGCCGTTGGTTTGGCTAACACCTGTTTGTTTCAGACCAACTTAAAGAGTCGTGTGAGACATGAAGAAATGCCTGCTTACCTCAGATAGGGCACTGACAGTACTCAAGACTAGCTCAGCAAGCCAGTGAGTTCACTGGGGTTACTTACAGGAGCATGGGTGCATTGCCAAAAATAATCCACCTCAGCATGGGTGGCAACTCCTGAGAACTGCATCCCAGGAGCTCTGTGCACTACTTGGAGGCAGCTGGGCTAGCCGAATGCTTCCTCTCTGCAATAGTCATTACTGCTTTTATGACCTTAGGGAGGACCTTGTGAATCTTCTAACTTCCAGGAGCTTCCTGACTTAAGTCTTGTAAGTTCTGTTTAGTTGCCTGACTGCCATGCCCATCCCTCCTGCCTCCTCCTGCAAAGAGGGAGTGGCTACCCAAGGACCACCACAAGCAATTTGTTTTGGTGTAGCAGGTGTAGCAGTATCCCTTTATAGTCTTGTCTGAGAGTTAGGTTAATTATCTGTTCTGAGGTTCTTAGCATGCTCATATTTCACAAACCACTATACTGGTGATATTTCACCAGGTGTCTCATGAGGAGAATGCACCTACAAAAATATAAAGGCTCAGCCTTTTGTGACTGTTTCTGTGCTCGGTAGCTCAGTGAATCAAGTTCTTGCCACGCAAGTGTGAGTGCCTGTTTGGATTCCCAGGACCCACAGTTATAAAAGCCAGGCTCCATTACAGGTATCTGTAATCCCAGTGTGCTTATAGTGAGAAGGGGGGCAGAGACAAGAGAATGTCCCAGAAGCTCACCAGCTAGCCTGGAGAACTCAATGGTGAACAATAATACAAACAATTGACCCTGCCTCAAATAAAGCAGATGAGGGAGGACCAAAGGTAGAAGTTACCCTCTGACCTTCATGTGTGCCATGGCCTATGGGTGCCCACGCTCACATCATACAGCCATATGGTAAAGATTAACAGAGTTCACAAAACTAGGTGTGCTTACTAAAGAGAGATGATTTTACAGGCCCAGTAGCTCATAATTATGCCAGTTTGTTTTCTTCCAAAAGCTTAATTGTCTTGAGGGTAAGATATTTTAGTAGTCTTATTAACCACAAGAATATGTTGTGGCTTACCTTCATTGACTGCTTGACTAAGTGAACTATACCATGTCTGCAGGAGTAAATAGCTACTAATACCAGTCTCCCGTTTCTGTTTATAGGTATACCATTTGAAGAAACCGTGCCAGCAAGTCTATGATAAAAAATACGAAGTAACGAAGGAAATCATAAAGGTTACTTGTCACATAACAAGCATTTCATGTCAGAATGGCTCACCTAAAGCGACTAGTAAAACTACATATTAAAAGACATTATCATAAAAAGTTCTGGAAGCTCGGTGCCGTAATTTTTTTCTTTTTAATAGTCTTGATTTTAATGCAAAGAGAAGTAAGTGTTCAATATTCCAAGGAGGAACTAAGGATGGAGAGAAACATGAAAAACAAAAACAAGGTGTTTGATTTTATGCTAGAAGCCGTAAACAATATTAAAGATGCCATGCCAAAAATGCAAATAGGAGCACCTGTCAGGCAGAACATTGAGGTCGGTGAGAGACCCTGTTTGCCAGGGTACTACACAGCAGCAGAGTTGAAACCTATGCTTGACCGCCCACCTCAGGACGCTAATGCACCCGGTGCTTCTGGCAAGCCCTTCAAGACAACCAATTTAAGTGTTGAAGAGCAAAAGGAAAAAGAACGCGGGGAAACTAAACACTGTTTTAATGCTTTTGCAAGTGACAGGATTTCTCTACATCGAGATCTTGGACCTGACACTCGACCTCCTGAGTATGTTGAAGAAAATTCACTTAGTGTTTTTCACCAGGGTCTTCAAGGAAGAGGCTTTAGCTAAGGAATCTGCTCATTCTTTAGCCACTCTGTAGCAGAAATATCAGCAAATGTTATTTGATGTTTGATTTGTTGTTATTTATAATTACTGAGGCTAAGTATCCATATCTCACCTCTGTTAGGCAGCACAGGCATTAACAAATTGTCTTGTAACTGAATTGTAGATCTGATATCTCCATACAAGGAAATCCTTTATTTTCAACTGCTATCATTTTCTTATTGATTTACGAGGGAATATTGGACAGTATGGAAAAGGTAGGAGGGGGAGGAGTTGATTTCCTTCCTCTATTTTGCTATGGAGTTGATATGTTTAAAAATGTGCAAAGATTTTGGAGCTATTTGATAATTCATGGGTTTATAAAATATGTCACAGACCTTGTGACTGTCAATACATAATTATATTTCAGAATGCCCATGTTCTGTAGGCTTTACAATTACTGTTTGTACTACAGTTCTTTTTCTGGAGTTTTGTTGTTGTGGTTGTTCATTAAGTTCTTATATCTGTAGAGTTGCCTCCCTGAAGCCAGTATTTCTCATTATTGAGTCATTTTATTTACATGCTTGTCTCAATTATACAGCATTTTGATGACTATTTTCCCTTCAGGCTCTGCTCTACTTTCACTTTGTCCTTAGTTAACCAGTTTGTTGTCTCTGAGGTAATGCTCAAATGCTCTATTTGAATTACAAAGGGTAAAATGAACTCCAGCACCCTCAAGCCCTCAGGGAATTGATTTTTGTGAATATAAGACAAGCGAACAGTAGGCAGCCAATGGCTACATATTTTGCTGTCTGGTTCTAAAGATCACATTGGGCAGCAACTGTCAAAAGACTTTTGTAGAATGGTTTATGACTTTATTCAAGGTTTTTTTTTTGATTAATGATTGTTAACACCCATTCCAAGTATATAAATCCCTTAATGTTGAAGTTTCATAGGTTGGATTTCTGTTCCTCTGTTCTAATCCGTGAGATCCAAGGTTAAGTTGCCCATCATTATAGAGTGTATATTTGAAAAATCAAATGTATGTGTATAAAATATTCTCATGTTCTAGTAGGGTACAGGATACTTTCTCTCTCTCGTTATTTGACACAAATGCAGTGTTATATTTTGCTCATTTGTGGGGGATTCTTGGTTTTCCTGAAAAGACAATCAAAAAGTCCGTTAAGCATTCATTGAGATCCCAGTTACTCTCAGCTTCATCAGCATTTTAATTGTAGCATTATCAAGCTCCAGTAACGCTCAGTACTTTAATTACTTAGTAAGTGAAGGTTTTGTGTGGAGTTCAAGATTTACTTATTGACTAATTCTAGGTAAATTTTTGCAGAGATCCTCAAGGTTTGTTCCTACTTTGAATATAGCCAATATTAACAAGGACCCTATTTTTCTGAAGACCTGGGAATCTTTCTCCAGGCTCATTAGTCATATGGGTCTCTTCAAGCCAAGTGATAATTTAAGCAACTCTTTATATACCAAAATTTACAAAGGGCTTAACTGTAAATACAGACTCCCTTTGACAGGTTATGTTATTTTAATTGCGCTATTTTAAATTATATGAGATGTTTTATAGCTTAAATTGAATGTGTGAAGTGTTTCAAAATGAAGGGAGTTGATGAAATCACACTGGAGAATTTTATCACTGGCATTAATGATCAACCTTACTGTGGAACCCCACTTTATCATCTGAGCTACTATTTCCTATTACTAAGACAAAGAAGCCCGGGCTTAAGCTGAGGGAAAGCTTCTTCGCAAGATTAAATCGATAGCATTGTAATTAGTGTTATTTTTGAACAGTTTTATACTTTACAGCTTGTTTTTATATAAAACTTGATTAATATTGTATTAATTAGCCACACAACAAATAAAGGTAGGTAAACATTTTTAATCCCAAAATTCTACTCCTTCGCTTACTTTGTACGGCAGTGAGTCATGAGCGGTGATGGTGGTGCCTCTTCCTTTTCTTTCGGAAAGAAAAAGGAAATACTATATGATGGGATTTTTTTCATTAATTTTACTTACAGTTTATGTTGGTTTGCAAACCTTTATGTATTAACATGTGAGCTTGTATTTGGCCACTTGTTTCTGCATAATTGATTCAAGTTTGTTTATAAATAGCTTTTGTTTGAGCTTCGTTTTTACTTGGTAGTCTATCCAAAATTCAATTTACAGCAGTTTGCTTTTATTCTACAAAATAAGGAAGGCTGTAATTTTACCTCTGACTATGCATTTGTATCACACTTTGAAATTATGAAGGCACTAGAGAGCAGAATTGCTCAAAACTGCCCTCTCTTTTTTTAAAAAATCATCCTCACCTTTGCTGACACTGCCTCTTCATGACTTGCTCCAATCTAATTTCCTTTTTAATGGCATAAACATTCCACCTTAATGACTTGCTTTTAGTAAGGGTCTCTCACACATGTTTCCCTTGAGGTATGGTTAAAAAAGTAATCAATGTGTTAGCCTTTTTAATTGTTTTTAAAGGATGAACTTTCCAGTCCCCTACGTCACACTGCAGGCTACCCTCCAAGCCTCATTGGCCCTACATAGCAGTTGCAGTATATAGGTCTTATCTGTATGAATGAATGATGTACTTCCATATCTTTTGGTTTGAGCAGCAGTGTTTGATAGTTCACACACTATATTGTGGGAGGATTTGACTGTGTGGGAGGATGATATAGTCCATCATCCAAAATTATACAGCCCTTGACCTTAGGTGACCTTAAAGATACAGCTGCCTTGAGTATCTTTTTCACAGATCACACATGGTTTATTTCAATACTCCTGTGTTTTGAAGCCCTCACTCGGCTCTTCCTGAAGCTGACAGGCTGGGGCCTGCAATCATCTCTGCATCTCTATCCTCAAATGCTGGGGACTTTACTGAGCCACTGATACCCTAGTGGCTTAATATTAGTATTGTTTTCTTTGAGGAAGAGATTGTTATAAAAACAAATTTGATATGAGTTTGTAACTAATATTTTTTAGCTAATTGAGAATCCCACTAATCAAGATGACTAATCAGGATGACTTAGTGGCTTTTTTTCTCTGCTTAATAACTTTGCCAATTGTGACAGAAGTACTACCTTTATAACATAGATAAAGGCTTTTAAGCTTCCAGGTATTTTCTGTTATAAGAAAATTTATAGATGGTAGGTCTTAATTACACAGGAGAATACATCATTGGAGCAAAAACCTTAAAACATATGGAAATGCTGTTCAGTATTTACCACATGGTTAGCATCATAAGGCTTAGGGTTTATGGTGTTTTCCTGTTTGGGTTCCACATACAGATTAAATAAAGAGGGAAATACTTAGGAAATATATCTCACAATTACAAACATACCTCAGTTAAAATCTCAAGTGAGTATTCAATTAATGAAGCTGTGCAATTTAAATCACAAATAAGAAAAATGAATAATGCAAGAAAATAGAATACCATGACATTTATCTGAATAGTTAACAAATTTTAATTTTTATATGTTTTCTCTTTTAGGTTACTTTTTAGTTATAATATTTCTGAAATTAATTGAGAAAATTCACAGTGCTGTGTTGTAATCCCTATTGGTGGACATGATCTGGGATAAATGATCTGCTTGTAAAACTTTACCTTGATATATTTATATTCATATACAAACCATTAAGATCATCTCATTTAGAAATGTGTTTATTTGCTGCCACTTTCAGTGATAGAGATTAAACAATGATAGTGTTAGCAGTGGCATAGAAATGATTATAGCAATGGTGAAATAAATTAATGAAAGTCATAATTATTATTCTACTTCTTTGGCTTCTTCTAGATGTATTGAGCAAAAATTTAAACGCTGCCCACCCCTGCCTACCACCAGTGTCATAATAGTTTTCCATAATGAAGCGTGGTCCACGCTGCTTAGAACTGTCCACAGTGTGCTCTATTCTTCACCTGCAATACTGCTGAAGGAAATCATTTTGGTGGATGATGCTAGTGTAGATGGTAAGAAAGACCATGCAAGCTAGTGAATCCATGCTGGTGTCCAGAGTCTACCACGTGATAGTGTGCTCCTTGTTGCCTTCTCAGAACCTGAAGAGTTTGGATGGATGATGGGTAAAAGTAGACTCCAAGGATGTCCGCATTTGAAGATTTGGATGCAGAACTGTATATGCACCATTATTCCAAACTATTTCTGAGACTATAGTTTTCATTCTATATGCATCGTAGCCAGGAGTGCATATGTGAGCTTGGAGTTAGGCTGTCTCGACTTGAATCCCAGCTCTGGTCTGAACCAGTTCTGTGAATTTGATTAATTAGTTAAACTTTCTGCCTCAGTAACTTTATTGGTAAAATTCGGATCTCGTGTTTAGTGTAAGATATGCCATTAATTTGTAAACCACTAAAAATAAAACATAAGACAACATATTATTGATCATTAAGAAACATCCAATTTTATAATTTAGAAGTAAAGAAAAACAAAAATAATACATAGTTCTAGGATTGTTTTGAAAATCAAGGAGCTAATTTAAGCAACATATAAATAAGTAATGTAACTAAGTAGACAGTCACTATTCTGTTTGACTTGGGCTTTAAGTTTGTTTTTTTTCCCCCTTTGACATGCTAAGGATCTAACTAGGCCTCTTAATTTTAGGCAAGTGCTATACCAGTGAGCCAAGTCAATAGAATTCTATTTTTATTTTATTTGTAAGTGTTAACAATGATCAATTTTCTTTAATGCATTTCCATTTTAAAATTGTGAGTCAGACACTAAATTACATTAAATTGAAATTAGAGATCTAACAAATGTACTGGTTTTCTAAATTTTCAAAATTATATTAAAGTACCAAAGAAAGTATCTTAAATGATTTTAAAAACTGATGAATGAATCCACAGGTTTGGAGCCAGATTCCCAAAGGTCTAATCCCAACTGGAACCCTAATTAGTTATTTCCTCATTTGTACAATGGGAATAACACTCTTCTATCACATCCACAGCATTGTGAGAGGCACCCTTAGGTACTTGAGGAAGAAAAGTTATATAACCTGGTAATAAATATAAAATGAAGGTATTAGTTATATTTTTCTTGTATCTACCTACAATTCTAAATATGTCTATGGTTTTAAAATTAAGCATTTTGAGGTTATGTTCTCAAGAGTTTTACATGGATATGAGACCTGTTCTTCAAATGCAGAGGGTCATAATTCAAGCCTCTTGGGTTCAAGTTACACACCACAAGCTAGGTCTGGTGTTGCATGCCTGTAATCAACACTAGGGAGACCAAGGCTGGAGACTACACAGTGAGACTTTGTCCCCCTCCCTTAAAAAAAAAAAAAAAGGAAGGAAAGAAGGAAGAGAAGGAATGAAGGAAGGAAGGAAGGAGAAGAAACAAGAAAAAGTAAGGACAGAGAAGAGGTGGGAAGTATGGAAGAGAACAAAGTTCATGGTATATTGATCTCTGATTCAAATTTCTGATACACTTACCTGGTTTACTTTACAACATAATCATATGGGCTGGTTTCTTCACTGCTTGGTCTGAATTTTTAGAATTCTTTCTGCCTAGTTGGACTTTAGCCAGTGGGTTTTAAATGATGTCTGATTCAGATCTCTACTCAAAAACAACTACAAACTCAATCTTGGAAATCATTTTTCTTTTGGTTTCTTGAATGTTTTCCCTTGGGTGATTTTTTTTTTTATTTTCCTTTTGGCAAGTTTATAAGTAGTGAGACAATGGAGCCATGGTGAGTGTACCTCTAAGATTTCAGATGAAAATATCATCTTTGCTAAATAAAACATAAGCAGAATTATTGAAACAGGAAATGAGAATGAAGAGAGATGCTCATTGTTTTCCTCTTTCAACCATTTGGTTACAAAGCTAAAAGTAATTATGCTGTAACCCAGGACACCTTATATGATTTGGTGTGCTTATCAGAAATCAGAGGCATGTGGCAGACATCCATACAAACACAATAGCCAATCTCCATTAAGACCTTTGACATTTTCCAGGTCACTTACGGTTTTACATGTATACCTATTACTGTCTTGTGTATGTTTAAAAAAATTATTTCTGAGATACTTAAAAGGGTGAGATGGTAATATTCGGGCAGATTCATTGTTCCTGAATCTTACCTGCTTTGAGAATATTTAAATTTTAAATCAGAATTCTCATCTCTATCACTGAAGAACAAAATTCCTATGTAAACCTAGATAAAATCATACACTCCTACACTTGTTTGGGAAATAAGACAGAAGCAAACATCTGCCCTATGATTTTAATGATTTCCACAGTATTTCCAGTTGCATTCAAACCATGCTCTGGGACCAGTGAGGCTGCCGCATTTACGTTACCCAGGCAGTAAGAGTCCTAGAACTAAACGGGAAGCTGAGTGTCTTGGTGTGTGCCTGTAATGCCACTACTTGGGAAGCTGAGGATGGAACATCACAAGTCACAAGTTGAGGCCAGTCTTGGCCATATAGCATGACAATGTAAAAAATAAAAACAGCACTTGGATGACCAAGGTAGGAGGATCACTGTGAGATCAAGGCCAGCCCAAGACTACAATGTGGATTCAAGGTCAGCCTGGGCTAATTTGAGACCTTATCTCAAAAAACCATAAATAAATAAAGATAGAAAAAGAAAGCCCATAACAAAAACGAATGTAATGGTAATAAGTAGATTTAAGATGTTTGATTATGAACAGAACTTGACTGGTTTTTCTTTCACTTCCTGTCTCAGTGTTTACGTGTTATATATCTCATCCAAATTGAAACACTGAATATCTAAAATTATGTACCAGCACTACAACTTTGTCTTTTTAACTTTGATTTTACATGCACCTTTTTGTCCATGTTTAAAAAAAAAAAAGGTTTCAAAAAAATTTTTAGGAATGTTCTGCTAGGTGACCTGTCCCCAGTCTGCTGTAGCTCTGGACTATTCCATGAGGTTTTTTCTCAACATTTAGGTATTACATTATTTTTTTTTCACTTCCTAAATATCTGAGAACTCTTTTGATACTTGACTTTTTCATTAATATCTCTAGGCTTAATCACCAATTTTAAAATTTATCTTTTTGGTTAGTTCTGTTACTTATCTGCCATAGTTGGTCTGTGAATACCTGGGGTTCATTCCCTTTAGGTTTCTCACTTGCCACAGACACATGCATTTATTTACATGAGCATGCAAGGGTAAGTACGCATCGTAATGTTATGTGTTATAAAAGTTAGAATTCATAGCCCCCTTTCTTTTTTCTACCAGAAAAGAGTTAGACGTAAACATTTTCCTTTACTGGCAGAAGGAGCAACTGTTAACAGTATGAATTTAGAGGGGTCATTGGCCTGTGGCTTCACTAGCTATCAGATATATCAGAGAATAAATTTAGAAGTTAATTCTCTTTTTTTTCTTCCTTACAGACTACTTGCATGAAAAACTGGAGGAATATATAAAACAGTTTTCTATAGTAAAAATAGTCAGACAAAAAGAAAGGAAAGGTCTCATCACCGCTCGGTTGCTAGGGGCAACAGTAGCAACAGCTGAAACGCTCACATTTCTAGATGCTCACTGTAAGTACGTATGTATAGAGATAGGTTGTAACATTTTCCCTGCCTTCTGATTTAAAAGTTAAATTTCTTTAATTGCTTCCTTTCTTCTCAACTGATACAAGGATAGTCCAATCAGACAATGGCTCTGTGTAAGAACGTCCCTTCAATCACACAGTTCCTACATGGTAGCCAGCTTTCCTAGTGGGCTATCCCTGACTGGGATTTTTTTTTTTTTCCATCAGATGTTCATTCTGTCACCAGTAAAAGGGAATTGTTTCTTTTCTTACTATTTTTGATTCCTACCCTTTAAAGTTTTCTGCAAGCATAATCAACTATATCATTAAACTTTGTCCCCCCCCCCAATCCGACCCTTTTAACTTTTATATTTCAGTACTTCTAGTAAAGATTCATGGACTCTATATTATGCTACGTTAGGATTGCTAAGAGATAGGTCTGCTATCTCTTCCCTGAATATTGCCTGTTTTTCACTAGTATTGTTGCTGTTGGAATATTTCCTTTATTTTAATTTTTCCAGCATCACTATTTTTATAGTACTTAGTGTTGTGTAGTCAGTGTGTAGTGGACATGCTATGTATGAGTAAATGCTGTGCCTAGTCCCTGGGGCTCTAAGTCTTGTGCTGTGCCTTCATCTGGGAAGGTTCATGTTTTTAAACATGCAGCATTTGTTACAGAAAGGCTTTTGGGTTCGCTTATATTGTTGAGAAGCATTACCTCCAGTATTCTCTGGTGCTAGCATTTGAAAAGTACACACAGAGCTACAGGTATTTTTCAAAGGAAAACATCATTCTCTAATATTTATTTTTCTTATCCCCCCCCACTAAAGTAAGATCCAAGTGGGCATTATTCCCATTCTAAAAGATATTCCAGATTTCCTTCCTGAAGGATGATTTCCCTAGGCAGAGACTTATCTGAATGGGAAGTAGAGAATAGGGCTGATGTGTGCTGTCTGACCTCACCTGTGTCATAGGGGACAGTGAGGTCTCCAGATCCAGACCCTTCCACCAGGGTTGGAGCTGCTTTGAATGAACCTTCTCTACTGGCTAAATTAGAATATTCTGACTCTTGGACATATTTTCCCTGAAGCCTGATGAGAGAAATGTGGCTTTCAATGACTGGACTTTAGTTGAGGGAAGGGGGACAAGTTTAGATAAATCAGAATACTTGGGGGTTATTTGAAAAAAAGTTATCTTTGATTCATAATCCATTAAAGGGAAAAGGTTCCCATTTTAAGAGAAACTGTCTTTGCATTATTATTTACCTCTCCTAGGATAAAAAGGTCATCATCTATATAAAAACTTCCCTAATCTCTCTTTTCCTTTTTCATCCTCCTCCCATCACAAGACATTTAAAAAAAAAAAACCCTTTTTGAGATGTACTATAGAACATGCTGACTGTTGTTTATGATGTATTTCTTACTTCATAATGGCATTTTATCCTTAACACACACACTCACACAATGATGGTAAATGTTTGACAGTGCATATGTATATTTAATGTAATATGGCATAACTGTATATTTTTGCCTGTTACAGCACAATAAACCTTAAAAAACGTTTATTCAGAACCCAAATGATTTTGTTCTAATCTCTCTGTAAATGTTCACACAAACATCTAATAGAAACAACCTTCAATATTTTTGTTAAGTTCATGTGTATTTTTCTTTCTATAGGCGAGTGTTTCTATGGCTGGTTAGAACCTTTGCTGGCCAGAATAGCAGAGAACTACACCGCAGTGGTGAGTCCAGACATTGCTTCCATAGATCTGAACACCTTTGAGTTCAACAAGCCTTCTCCATATGGAAGCAACCACAACCGTGGGAACTTTGACTGGAGCCTTTCCTTTGGCTGGGAATCACTTCCAGATCATGAGAAGCAAAGAAGGAAAGATGAAACCTACCCGATTAAGTAAGAGGCTTGCTCTCAGTGCCTTTATACACCCTGGCACCATGTACTGAGTATGCACTTGTTTTTCCAGGATTACCTCTATAGTAATTCTAACACTATCAAAAACACACATTCTGCATATAGAACAGTAATGTGATTTATGTAGGCACTTATGCATGGTTTACTGAGTAGGAAGTAGAATTAGGCATGTTCTTATGTCTTCCTCATAAATCATTAGTTAAGAGTATTGTAGCAGGTTTAGAAAAGACATTCAGTAATCTGAGAGAGGACATTTAAAGTACTTATTCTCCCCAATCCTTGTCTTTGAAGAAGACATTTTTAGTTCACATTAATCCATAAGTATGATTTTAAATTGTAATATCTCTAACACATGTTGATTGAGTTCTTTTAACATGACATTTTATCTTGTTTTTAATAACAAACTTTAATGGATTACTTTTCAGAACACCCACATTTGCAGGTGGCCTTTTTTCCATATCAAAAGAATATTTTAAACATATTGGAAGCTACGATGAAGAAATGGAAATCTGGGGAGGTGAAAATATAGAAATGTCATTCAGAGTAAGTTTATGGAGATTAAACAGCATACGTGTTAAACAGTGCTATGTATTGTGTTCTAATTGGCTGGTACCAATTAATACAGATGTACACCATCTACTTTTTGTGCTTTCTAAATTTAATTGCTGGAAATTTGGCAATGAGATTATTTCATCTTAAATTGTAACTTGATATATTTATTCGTGGTTGCCAGTGTAACAAGAGGAATCAGTTAAACTCCTATGTCCAGGCAGTAACACCAATTAATGCACTCGTAGCTACTGAATTCTAGCCAGGATAAATATAATTAAACCTAGGGCTTCAGGAAATGAGTTGATTATCAAGGGAGCAAGTATGGAAAACTATTTCTGTATAATTTTAAGGGACATTAGACTTAACTCTTTTTGGATTATATGACTTGTATTTATTTTTTCCTATGCCTATTATTATTTAACCAAAAAGGGGGCCTGGGTAATCCCTATGTCTTTCTGATATATTTGGTCTCATGCATTTATTTTTGCTATAACTTTATCAGTCATTTTTTTTATCCTTTAGATTGGACCATAGTGAAGTAGGAGTTAGAATAGTTAAGTTCTGGCTCTGGATTTATCCCGTACTTACAGTAAGACCTTAGCCAAGTCTGAACACATAAGAGCCAGGGGTCTTTTTTTTTATTGATTTCAATTTCCAACCCATGGCATATGTTAGATTTCAAATATAGTTTGGTAAGCTGAACATATCACTTTGTCCCTTTGAGTGAGTAAAAAGGAGGAAGGTATTATTAGTCCCTTAATTCTAACATATGTTGTTAAACATGGCTTCTTTTCACATCTTTTGCTTCATGATATTTATGACAAAACTAGTTGTTAGAACATTGGAGTGAAAAGACATGACTTTTATTATTTGCCATTTTGTTTAGTAATAATGCAAAGACATTCTGAACACTTTGCAAATAGGCATAGATTTTTTTTAAAGATGCTCAACTACTTTAAAATGGAATACATTGCATTTCAGTTACAGTGACTGTAGGTAATGGTTGTCTTGAGTGGTGAATTGAATATGCAAGAGGCACATATGGTGGGGCTGGCAAGACAAGACAACTCATTGGTAAAGGGCTTGCTGGCAAGCATGAGGACCTGGGATTGGACCTTGACACCCACGTGAAAGCTTGGCTTGGTGGCACTGGATCAATGAGAGACCCTATAGAAAGCAATAAAGACACCCAACATTCTTTCATCAACTCTATCCTCCACCTGCATGCGCACACACATGCCCTGTACACATATGTCATGCACACACATACACATGCAAGAGAAAAAAGACAGTCTGGGTCTTCACACCCAGACTGCTAATGTGTGACTTAGAAGAAAAACCTGTGGCTTTGGTAAAGTGACCATGGAACAAACTCGTATAAGATGAAAGTCACCTGCACATGAGCCTTTACTCTTCTGTGAATGTTAGAGAATTGTGTACATTGTTTGCAAGAAAAGGACATTTGGAATTCATATTTATGAAAGATTTTAAAAGATTCACAATCATGGTTTTGTCAATCTACCTTCTGTAGATGTGCTTTTGTTTTCTGTTTATTGCGTTTAATTTAAAAAAATCATTCTTTACATTTATAAAACTAAAGTAGAGCTGGTAAGGAATAGGGACTATTTATGAAATTGTGAGAAATCTCGATTTTGTTTTGATTAGTATCTTAAAGGTGAACTTAAAGCTACATGTTAACTTTTCCCACAGTATAGTACTGTAAATTTAAACAAATGTCATTAATTGTCAGGTATGGCAATGTGGTGGGCAGTTGGAGATTATGCCTTGCTCTGTTGTTGGACATGTTTTTCGCAGCAAAAGCCCTCATACCTTTCCAAAAGGCACGCAGGTGATTGCTCGCAACCAAGTTCGCCTTGCAGAAGTCTGGATGGATGAATACAAGGAAATATTTTATAGGAGAAACACAGAGGCAGCAAAAATTGTTAAGCAAGTAAGTGAGAGCAAAACAATTAAAGAACAGTAAGAACATACCAATGGCGTGGAAGAGAGAGGACATAAGAACATAACCCAATGGAAAGATGACCAGTTTGCATTGTGTTCATATATTAAAGTTCTTAAATACAAAAACAAAACATTTAACTTTCCTAATCTGTGCTATGAGTTACTCAAGTAGAAAAACATTTAAAAAGTATTTTTGAAACTTAAGTTTTTCAATTTTAAATATATAGCATACATGGCAGTTTTCTCTTAAAAAGTGTGGTTGGGGGGAGAAGTGAGCATCTTTATAAAAATTCACTATGTAGCTATTATGTACCAGTTACCTTCTCATTGCTGAGATAAAACACACAACCATAGCAACTTATGGGAGGAAATGATTTATTTCAGTTGACTGTTTCAAGGAAAAGTTTAATCATATCAGGGAAAGCATGACACAAGCAGACAGCAGGTTGTCACATCTTGTCACAGCAGAAGGGGTTGGAAGCAGTCCGATTGAGCTAGCCTGAACCCCCAGTGGTCTGGCTATATATATGTATGTGTGTGTGTCTGTGTATGTATGTATGTATATTCTAAATGGCTTTTTGGATTGTATGTAGAGACAGTACCTTTGTGTGGCATAAGAATGAGCCAGGAGTACCAAGGCTTTTCTTCTCTAGTTCTCGTTCAGCCACTCATTGCAGGTGCTACCTTGGCAAACCCCTACCCCCCCATTAAGAATGTAAAAGAGGATGGCATGTCATAGTGTGGTTGCCAAGATAGGGTTAGTGTGAGGAAGTACATAACCTGCCTGATTCCCAGAGTGGCTGGGAAAATATTGAAAGTGCTTTTACAGGGTGTTCTTGCTACTAGGCTGTCATAGGTAGGGTCTACTCTGCAGAGTCATGGCATTACTACATTAGAACTGTGTACCAGCAATAAATTACACAGTCAAAGAATATGCTTCAGTGAATGGCTCTCAACTCTGTAGGAACTGTGCTCCTTTGAAGAGAGAGTACTTCTTGGGAGTCAAGGGCATCTGAATTTTGACTGACATGGTAAAGAAAGGTCTGGTTATGTATTTCCACATTTCCTTTTGTCTCAAGCATCTCCCTGTACCACATGAGTGGAATGTCATACCATTTGGGTTACTTGGCTGGCTTTTTCCTAGGGTGACTTGGTAAAGTTGGGCAGATTTTGTGTGGCACAGGAGGACTTGGCAAAGCAGGCAGTGCATGCTGCATGAATCTTATGAACCTTGTCACCCACAGTGGGGTGGGGGAAACAGCTAATAATACCACTTCTCACTTCAAGGCACATAGAGCTACCTAGTAAAATGCATACGTTAACTGGAAATCTTTAGGAGTCTTTCTGTTTTGCTAAAACACCAGGGTTCAAGACATCAATGTTGGCATAAGTTCTTTGGTTGGACTTACAAAATTTGAATATTTACTTTTTTATCCATTTGGGAATAAAATACATTTTTCATTTAAACTTTTACTTATGAACAAAATAAATGCCTTTTTATCTTAGTATTTTTTCAAATTCTACTTGCCCTTTAAAGTAAAGTAAAACAGAATACAATTAATTCAAAATTGCCTTTTTCTACATAAAGTTGAGGGTATTGTTAAGTATAAAACTGAAACTAGAGAAACATTCCCAACTGTGCTGTGTTTTGGAAGTTATTTTTTGTGCACGTGACTACAAAGAAGTCTAAATTACATTTGTGCATTGGCACTGTTTATCTGCCACCCACCTCACTTTACACTTCATTTTGAAGTGTAAAGCTGAGACCAATTTAGAAGGTTTCCACTATCCTTTCTGTGTCCAGAGCACAGGACATAGAGATTTTTTTTTTCCCTTTAGAAGTCCTGTAAGTGGGTAGGGGGGAAGGTGGCATAATAAACTGCTTGTCTTGTAATTATGAGGACCTGAGCTTGACGCCCAGAACCCATATTAAAATCCCAGTGCTGGAGAAGCAGAGACAGGAGGATCCCTAGGGCTCATTGGCTAGCCAGTGGAGCCTAATTAGATGAGTTTCAGACCAGTAAGAGACCCTTACACAAAACAGTGTATGGTGCCTGAAGTTGTCCTCTGGCTTCCACATGCACACAACACACACCAGTGAAAGGCCATCTGGCCAGCTCAGCAGTGTGATGCAATTCTCTGAAACCACAGGTGATCCGGTAGGCAGACATAACTGTTGCCTGAATGAATAGTGAATGCTTTTAAATTGCATCTTGTGTTTTAATCCAGAATTTTCCTTACTGTCCAAATGTAAAATGCACATAGCATCGTTTGAATCATGTATCAGAACTGATTTGATTAAGCATTCCCTTCTTTCCTCATATTTTTTCCTAGAAATCATTTGGTGATCTTTCAAAACGATTTGAAATAAAAAACCGACTTCAGTGTAAAAATTTCACATGGTATCTGAACACTATTTATCCAGAAGTGTATGTACCAGACCTTAATCCTGTTATATCTGGATATGTGAGTATTTTCCTGTTCTACTTTTCCCTACTATACTTCCTGCCAGTAACATTTTTGTTTATTGCTTTTGAGATCTTACATTATTCTTACCAATTCTTTCCTGTAATTAAAAAAATGACATAATTGAACTTTATTTTTTTTTTCATTTAGATTAAGAGTGTTGGTCAACCTCTGTGTCTGGATGTTGGAGAAAATAATCAAGGAGGCAAGCCGTTGATTTTGTACACATGTCATGGACTGGGGGGAAACCAGGTGAGTTCTGCTTCAGAACCCTCCGTTCATTAGCACTGACAGAGGAGTCCATTGTGTTACCAATATTTTAGGAGTCACAGCTCAGTTGGATGCTTGGGTAAACTGGAGTATACATACATGTTCTCCGTCTATGGCTCTCTAGAGGACTTTGGTTTGGTTTTCACTTTGGCTCTGAAAATAATAGTTGCTCACCCATCAAACAAGAAAAGAAATGAGAAATTTACAGAAGGTAATTTGAATTTAAAAAACACATGTTTAATGTAGATCTCTGATGTTACTGTGACTATTGGTCTGCTGATTTTTTTTTTTTTTTTCGAGGTAGGGTCTCACTCTAGCCCAGGCTGACCTGGAATTCACTATGTAGTCTCAGGGTGGCCTTGAACTCATGGCAATCCTCCTACCTCTGCCTCCCGAGTGCTGGGATTAAAGGCGTGCACCACCACGCCCGGCTTGGTCTGATGATTTTGCAAGATTACATGTAAAGGCCATATTGGGTATAATAGCCAATTATATCCACTGTTACTATGGAGTCAGCTGTGTTGTAAATTCTTTTTGTCAAGCAAGACATTATTTTATGTTCTCCCTGTCCCCAAAATGCCATCCTCTTCATTCTCCTAGATTAGTAACATCCTTGTTTCCTCTCCATTTGGCCAATTAAGTCTCAGGTCTAAAATGTTACTATCAGGTTTTCTACAGATACAGAAAATGCTCAAAATACTAGGTTTCTGGATTTCATCTTGTTTTCCTAACCTTTTGTATGATAACCCCCAGGAGAAGTCTGTTTCCTTGGTTTGTCATTCAGCAAGTTCCCTTGAGTGGCCCTTGCATGTCACCTCTGATGGGCTCAGCCATTTAGCCTCTACCTCTTTGTGGAAATGTGGATGGCAGAAACAGTGTTTGCGGTCAGAATGACAAGATCTGGAATAAGGCATCCAGAGTGCTATGTGGATTTAGAAAAAGCATCAGAAGTATATAGGGTGTTCATGGGTTTTCCTGAGAAAGATGACATTCAAAGGAAAATAGAAGCTTGAGAAGCAACTGGTGGGGGTGGGGATTATGAGAGTCTGGAATCTGTCCTTTTGGGAATTGTGTGCATTTGGGTGCCAAGTCTATAAGATGTGTGTAGAATTGTCATAGCACTAAATCAGCATACTCTCCTGCTTCAGTATGATGGACTCTGGAAGTTTAGTCTTAGGAAGAGAGGGTCAGTCTAACTCCTGGTCCTTTTACTCACGTACATTTTTTTCTATTCATTGGACTCAGCTTAATATAGTTCCAATCTTTATTTGCCTGAAACAATCTACTAGGGCTAGACAATGGAAGGCAGAACTGGTGAACACCATCTCTGTCTGCAGGGTTTGGGTGCAGTTCTGAAATGGGATGGAAGTGTATACCGACCTACCATACATCCATGCATACATACCTATACATATGTATATCTGTGGTAATGTGTGTATGCATGTATGCACAAATATGTATTCATCTTTATAATACTTTATTTAAAAAGGTTATGTAAATAATTACACTTTTGAAATAATACAGGCTATTAAAACTTGAGGTTTTACTTAATTGAGCAAAGAAAAATATTTTCTCACTTGTAAAAGTTATTAGCAATGAATGTGAATATTTGTAAATTTCTCATTTTCTTCAGAATTAGTTTTATATTAAAGTATATTAATATTGTTTTATAATACTTTGTGGTAAATATTATTTTAAATACATTATACATATTGTTTTAGGTATTTTTCTCTTATTGCTATGCAGATATTTTATAATATCTAAAAAATGTTTAATAATCAATGGAAGTTGGCTGCCTTTCAGAAATTTTGAGGTGGAGGAAAATTTACATAATCATTCAACAACTATTTTTAAGAATATTATAGTAATTGACAAAGTTGGTGGAAGCTTACATTATGCAGAAACTTTTTTTTTTCACAAGAAAAGAAAAAAATAACTATGTAACTACGGCTATTAAAAAAGACGAGGGCTGGGAGGATGGGTTGGTTCATAAAGCCCTTGCCATGCAAGTGTGAGTGCCTGAGTTTGGGTTCCCAGAAAGCCAGATGCTGAACCAGGCATCTGTAACCCCAGGGCTCCTGCAGCAAGGTGAGAGGCGGAGATGGGAAAATCTCTTGGAAGCTGCAGGCCAGCAACCTGGAGAAACATGGTGGTGAAAAAATGACACCCTCACTCAAAGGAGGAGGAAATTGAGGACTGACACCCAAAGTTTTCCTCCTGTCACCACATGTACACACACACACACACACACACACACACACACACACACACACACTAAAAATAAAAAAATATTTCTTTAAAAAGACAAAGCAAGTTGGGATGATGTGAATGGCGTGTTTGGGGGATAGTTTTGGAGATCAAGGAGGACTGTTTGGGGCTGTAGCTGGATAAAGCTGACTGCTCAGGAGAAGAGTATCATGGGGGCAAGGGGAGGGCCTGGGCAGAGCAGCATCTCTGCAGAGGGTCACAGAGGGCACAGAAAGCTCACATGGATAGCACAGAGGAGGACATGAGATCAGAAAGGACAGTAAGGGCCTGGTCATGTGTGCCTCTGCAAGCTCCATTAGGAACTTGGATTTAATTCTGAAGTTGACAGAAACCATCAAAAGGTTTGGAACAAGAGAATAATGTTGTCTGGTTTATATTTGAAGACAACTTTGGTTTCTGTCATCCTAACACAGCCATTGATTTTATTTTGGCTTATATCCTTTGCTTTTTATTTTAATCAAATATGTCTTCTAAGGCTGGGTATGGTGGGTTGTGAGTTCTAGGGCACCCTGAGAAGACAGAGTGAGTTCCAGGTCAGCCTTGGCTATAGTAAGACCCTACCTAAAAAAAAAGCAAATTTATACTTATATTTTAGATATTTTATAAAAATATATACATAACTTATATACATTGTATACATAAACATATATTTCTCTTAACTGCTTTGCCAATTCCTTTGCAAGTTCCTTGAGAGCTAAAGTTTTGAGGCCTTATTCTTGAACATTTTCTTATGTTCTCTTGTTTTGCTCATATGATGATATGTTTATAGCAAGTAACTCCATGATAATGTGCTTGTGTATACAAAGTAAAATAAATATTTTGATTTGATGACCGACTTGGCAAATGGTCTTACCCAATGTGGTTCTTCAGATCATTACAGCTTTATGACACTTGTGCTTTGGGTTTTCCTTTCACTTCATGTGTCCAGGTTCTAAGCGGCATATCTTTCCAGTATTCTCTGCTCATTACCTGTGTATTTTCTCATTGTTGTTACAT
>PVHP010018255.1:0-33201 GCA_004024765.1 Zapus hudsonius | reverse complement strand
AGAGAGAGAGAGAGAGAGAGAGAGAGAGCCATCAGACAGCCAAGTAATTAGAAGTTGAGCTGGGGAGGAGATGAGGTTGGGCAATGGGAGAATTTGTCCAGGAGCAGCAGGTCAAAATGGAAGCGTTCTTAGCTCAGTACGAAAGCCTAGCAAGCAAGAGGGCTCGGCTCTCAGTACCTTCCCTTAAAAAGCAGCCAGAAGTAAAATAGAAATAGCCTTGCAATTTAAGTTTGTTTCCGTATGAAGAGGGATTTTCCTACTCTTTGATTGTTTTTCCCCTCCAAAAATATATGAAGAATTCACACAACACAATACTGAGAAAACAAACATCCCATTAAGAAAGCAAGGGCCTGGGATGGAGCTCCATGAGGAAGCCCTTGTCTAACACGCACAAGGTCCTGGATTCAAGGTCCAGCAATGTGAAAAAAATAACAAAAAGCAGCCGGGCGTGGTGGCACTCGGGAGGCAGAGGTAGGAGGATCACCATGAGTTCGAGGCCAGCCTGAGACTACAGAGTGAATTCCAGGTCAGCCTGGACTAGAGTGAGACCAAATAAAAAAATAATAAGTAAATAAATAAATAAACATTCCTTCTAAAAAAATAATAATAACAAAAAGCAAAAGGAAGGGCTGAGGAGAAGGCTCAGTGGTTAAACCACCCACATAGAGCTGGATGGACATTTGTTTGCCCAGCAAGAAACCCTGGCATGTATGCGTGTACACACAAACACACACACATACAAGTGCAAGTAAATAAAAAATTAATATGAATAAATAAAGAGGGGAAAAGGACTTGAGTAGGCATCTCTCAGAGGAAGACATACAAATGGCTTACACTATATGCAACAGTGTTCAGCACCACTAACCATCAAGGAAATGAAAATTAAAACCCTGTCCCTCATAGACAGATTTTTTTTTAATCAAAAAGATGAAAGGTTTCAAGAGTTGGTGAGGAAATGAAGAAAAGACAAGTTGTGCATCATGTTATTGGGAATGTGAATTGGTACAGCTGTGAGAGAAGACAGTATGAAAGTTCCTCAAAAAATTAAAAATAAAACATTGAGTGGGGGCTAGAGAGATGGCTCAGCCCGTAAGGCACTTGCCTCCAGTGTCTAAGGCTCTGGGTTCAATTTCCCAGGTCCCACATAACCCAGACCCACAAGGTGGTGGCCCTGGTGCGTTTTCTCTCTCTCTCTCTCTCTCTCTCTCTCTCTCTCTCTCTCTCTCTATATATATATATATATATATATATATATATATATATATATAAAATCTTCTTGAAAGTGAATAAATAAAATATTTTTTAAAAATACATTGAGTGGGCATGGCCTGCTTATTATAATCCCAGCACACAGCAGCTGGAGGATTAGAAGTTCAAGGCCAGCCTTGGCTACCTATCAAGTTCAAGGCCAGCCTACTTGAGACCTTGCCTCAAAACAAAAACAAATTAAAAGTAGAGCTAGTACACGATACGGCAATCCCACTACTGAGTATATCCAAAGAAAATGGAGTCAGTATGCCAGCCAGCCAGGCATGGTGGTGCATCCAACGTAAGCCCACTCCAGCACCAGGGAGGCTGAGGCAGAAGGATCTAGAATTCCAGGCCAACCTGGGCAACATATCAAGATTCTGCCTCGAAAAACAAAACCAGAGAGAAAGAGAGAAAAGAAGGAGGAGAAAGAGAAAAGAGAGGAGGAAGGAACAGAGGAGGAAGAGGAGGAGGACAAGGCCAAGGTTAAAGAGGTATCTGTGCTCCCAAATTCTTGGTTAGTATAAAATTATGGTTACCAGAGGTGGGAGGTGGTTATTGTGGTGGTAGAGGAATTGGGGAGAAGTTAAGCAAAATAAATAAAATTTCAGTTAATGAGAAGAATAACTCAAGAGATCTATTGTATATTATAATGATTATTGTTATAAATATTATAATATATGCTAGAAAGTTGCTAAGATGATTTGAAGTGCTCTCATCACAAAAGATAAATAATTAATATATTGAAGTGGCATATGTTAATTAGCTGGATCTGGCCTTTCTAAAATATGTACATATATCAAATGTCATATGCACACACCACAAATATATATATATAACTTTTACTTGTCCATTAAAATGTTAATACTTTATAAATGTTTTTCTCCAAATGAAAATAAATATGGAATAATTAAGAAATCTTTTAATTTAATGAGTCTTCATTTTGATACTCTAATACATATATTTTCACACTTTTGCATATTTTCCTCCATTCTGTTAAAAATAAGACACCATTTTCATATACCTAAAATTATTACATTTATGAAATATTGAATTTTATGTTTTATTTTGTGTTATTTTAACATGAACATCAATTATTTGTCTCTATTGGTCATTTAGGTAAACCTATAAATTTTGTTCTTTGTTCCCTCAACATGTTGTCACCTTTATTTCTTGCAAAATTACTTGGAGAAGCATAAGAATTACATGATTTCATCTTTGTCTTCATGACAGGCATTCTGTGTGAGGGCACAGGGGAAGCTCAGACCCTGTCATTGACCTGAGCACTTCACACATCTTGGGATGATGGTTCAATCTGCCTCTAAGTGCAATACTCACACCTCTAAGTACAGTATTCATACCTCTAAGTACAGTACTCACACCTCTAAGTGAGTACTCTCATACCACTAAGTACAGTATTCACACCTCTAAGTACAGTAGTCACAACTCTAAGTACAGGACTTTCACCCCTCTAAGTACAGTACTCCCACCTCTAAGTGGAGTACTCTCACATCTCTAAGTACAGGACTCACACCTCTAAGTACAGTATTCATACCTCTAAGTAAAGTACTCTCACCTCTAAGTACAGTACTCACACCTCTACGTGAAGTACTCTTACGCCCTTTGACTTATGGATGCTAAGGTTTGTCTTGGTCAGCTAGTCAGCCAGTGGAAATTTTCAGGCTAATATTGATATTCTAACATAGGTTTGGAAAGATCACATTGGCAGAACAAGTATAAAAAGATTTTTTTTCAGACAGCATCTTTAGCCCAGGCTGAACCTGAACTTTGAATTTGGTCTGTATCTAAGGATGACCTTGAACTTCTGATCTTCCCCCCTCTACCTCCAGAATGCTACAATTATAAGTATGGTTTTGTGAGGTACTGGGGATTTATGCATGCTGAATGTACTTCTACCAACTGAGCTACATCCCTAGCCCACCCAGAGTAAGATCTGAGGTATGCAGCAAAACTCCCCCCGCCCCAAGCAACCCCCCAAACAAACAAACAAACAAAAAGCTATGGTATAAACTCAAGCTGGGTTCTGGGATCCCAGGACTCCATCAGAGGCATAGATGGACGGCCTATCAGTGGTGGAGAGGACACCCAGGAAGCTCTGGCCATGAACTTCAGAATGGAGACAGCCCAGGGAAAACCTCCGGGTGGGCTTGAACTTGAGCAGAAAGTAGCTTCTTTTAAACACAAGCTCCGTGCTGCCCCGGAGGCCAGGCAGAACAGCACTGTGAAAAGCATCTGGAAAGCAAGACAGGCCTGCGCAGGGCGAGACGGGACCTCAGAGCGAGCATCCATCTTCGCCATCCTCCCTCGGAGAGAAGGACTGCCCAGTGTCACCGGAGGGGCTCAGCGCTGCAGAAGTTCCTCCACCGCAATCAGAGAGTCAAAACGGAACAGCCCCAGACTTGGGACCAGAGCTCCTCTGTTGCCTCCCAGAGGGCCATGGGCCGATCCCTTATTTATGCCTGGCTGTCTGTCTTTATTCATGTCTGCTGCCTAGCCGGGTTGGAAATGGTTTCCTGGGGAAAATGATGGTGCTGTCTAACATGATGTAGCAAGATGTCATCTCCTAACTCCAACACATAAAACAGATTTACAGGAAGGAGGGGAGGGGCCCCAGGGAGCACTTACCTCAGATCAAAACCACTGGGTTTGTTTGTGAATGGGAAAAGGCCGCATGTTATTTTACTTAGAGGAACATGTGAGAACAGACTGGTGCTTCAGACAGACTGCACAGCCTAGAAGGAAAGTGCTGGAAGAATTAAACAACATCCACTTCATATCACACATGCGCAGGGTGCTGGGGGTCCCCAGGAGGATTCCTGACAGAGGAGACTCCAGCTGTTTCTGCTCTGCACGTAGCCCTTGAGAGGCAAACACACCACAGGTCCTACTCACAAATCACACAGAGCATGTTCCTGTCACAAGCACACACCCACCCACCCCACACCTCCCGAGCTTCCCCCAGGCATGATATGTACTTACCACCCACATGGACCATGGCTTACCTCTAGTGCCAGCCCAGAAGCTTCCCAGGTGTTCTGTGTTCATGGGTTCACACACACACACACACGCACACACACACATACCCACACACATACACATATACATACATACACACACACGTTGCTTTTAATCAAGGATTCTTTAATCTCAATGTCACTGAGCCAAAGAAAGAACGGATATTCTGGATCGGATCTTCTCTGATGAGTACTGACAAGACTCTCTCATGTCTCTTGGAGTTCTCTCTCAGGAAAAGGCGCATGAGAAAGACAAATTTGAAAGAGGATCGATGGTTATGTTGTTTTTAACCGGACTCCCCAACCTACATAATGCAGGAAAGTAACTCGAGTTAAGAAGGAGGGGATTGTGTTCTTTCAACATGCGTGTTTCCTAAGATGCTGCTGTGTTCTTTCTGCATTTAAAGAAAGTTCTTATGTAGCCTCTGGGGACTCTCAGTGCCTCAACCTCTCTCTCTCTCTCTCTCTCTCTCTCTCTCTCTCTCTCTCTCTCACACACACACACACACACACACACACACACACACACACACACTGGAAATTATAACAGACAGCAAGGGAAAGAGAAGACAACCTCTTTTTCCTTTCAGGCTTTCATTACTCATCAGCCCAAAGTAGACAGCGGTGGTCAATTGTTATATATGAACAAATCAAAATAACAGCCATTGAATTAACTTTATGCAGTTTCCAGTATTCTGGTAACTAGTAAATTTACATGCACGCACGCATGCATGTATGTATGTATAGTCTATGAAAAATGAACTCTGCCATTTCATTAAGTGCTCTTATTTCACACTTGACCCTGGCACACATTATAAAGCTGAATGACCAAATTCATGATACCATGATCATTTTTTCTTAGGACATTTACCAGAAAATTAAAAGCTAATGTGACAAGTTAAAGGAAGGCTGCTGGGAAAAAAGGTTTCATATAGTTTTTTTTATTGGTAATGATGGTGCTGGGAATTGAACCGGGGCCTAAAGCAGACGAAGTGGGCACTTGATCACTGAGCGCCACACTCAGCCCTGTATGTTAAGAGCTTCGGCAGCTCTCTTTGCCTCTTGTTTGAGCCAAGCCACACTTTCCCACAAGGCACTAGGCCCCCAAGTAGCGGGCCTGACTCTCTCCCACTGGGATATTGCTTCCTCCTTGGCAGGACTTTATCAGTTTACCATTGTTGTATCCCAAGCTCCTTTCACAGTGTCTGGAGCAGAGTCTAACCTTGGCCTTGGAGAGACCAAGGCACCAAGGTCTTCCCAGGTTTTCTCATACACACTGGCCACCCAACTCCATCTCGCGCGTGGAATATACAATCAATCCATCAATCCGTGGGACGTAGTTCACGCTAGAGCTGCTGGCTCCTTCAATCTCGCCTCCACGTCTCTCATTCACAAAGTCAATGCACAATTCCAGAGCACATTTTCTGGGCCATGCAATGGCAAATAAGCCACAGCCCTCAGCTTTAAAGGGGTTACTATTTAGAAAGGGGGACACAGACGACAGACCCAGAGGGATAATAGCAATCCAGGGTCAGGATGTCGGAAGAACTGCGTAGGGAATAGTTGAAACCCTGGCTCTGGAGAACACTCAAGAAGGAGTGCTGAGTGTCCCCAGGGGACCCCTGACGAAGGACAAGACCACAGCTGCTCTTCATGGTCTCTGTGCAGAGTGTGAGAGGCTTGCTCACTGCGACTTGCAAACGCTCTTTCCCTGGTGGCTCATCCTCACGTTTCTTTCTTCTTCCAGGGACTTTCTGATCTGAACTGACCCAGCTGTTTCTGAATGAATACAGAGCAATTTAGCTTCTGAACATGCACTGTTTTGAATAGCTCTAGCACTGCCTTGTGCATATTAATCTTATTGGCCATCTTCTCCTCTCCCATCATCAACACACACACTGGATCCCCAACACACACACACACACACACACACCTAGAATGAAAGCTCTGGAATCCCATCCAGTGTTGTACTGGTGCATTGTGGGTGAATCCAAGTCAACTGCAGTCAGAGGCATAAGGAATCCACTCCCAAAGGTATAGGCTACCATGTCCTCTGAGTCTGACACTCGCTCCTTGAAGGAAGAACAAGCCAGCCATCTGCTCAGGGATTAGTATGTGTTTGTGTATGTGAATTCTGACATGTTTATACCATACCACGTGCATGGAGGCCAAAGGACAACCTCACAAAAAGAAACAAACAAACAAAGAAGAAATGAAGGAAGGAGAAAGGAAGGAAGGAAGGAAGGAAGGAAGGAAGGAAGGAAGGAAGGAAGGAAAGTCTTGGAGATAGGTGGTGGGGAAGAATACACAAAACAAAAGGCAACATGAATCAATTCCATAGCAACCTTCCTCCTGAGTACCATTCTTCGAGTCGTTACCGTCAATAAGGGGGAGGGGGAACCCAAACGAAAAAGCTCCATAAAAGTTGGAGAAAATATAGTCCTAAAACCATGGGCTCTGGCTGGTAAATCCCAGAGCCTAAATTGGATCTCCTCTGCCACAATGATCTATTTGTCATGGGGGCACGAGGTCCCCAAAATAATATAGGCCATTGCCAAAACACTTGGTTACCTGCAAGAGCTAAAAGTAAGGCCCTATTGCTGAAGACACCACAACCTGCGGCCACAGGCCATCAGATGACCATGCTGGGACTGAGAGGGAGTCCAGTTCCCTCCCAGCTAGTCTGCATAGTGCTGGGAAGTGCACTGAGAAGCTGCCAACAGAGTGAATAAGCAGGAGATCCTGCCGGAAGTGCACACTTGTGCAATAGTGGCACACAGCTGAAGCAGATAACCAACTGCTCACGGATTGGACACGAGACCTCTCAGTGGGGGAAGATGCATACCCGGCTCTGGGAACCAAGCCAGATTCCCTAGGACAGGAAACCAATACGCTCTGCAGAGAGCCTCCACTGCTCTTTAAGAAGAGTGGACAGACACATCAGTATATCTCTCTAATAACTAGGCTCTCACCTTCGGTTGGAGAATCTGTTCTATCTTACAGAAGGAGGAGAATACTGGGGAGAACCAGGATGGATCAATGCATCAAGAAGAGAGAGATGACTGTCTTCCAGGAGATGGGTCACCTCCACATCATCTGCCCAGGCCCAGAAGGCATTGCAACAGGAAGCAGTGACCTGAGTACTGCTCTCACTGCGAGCCTGAAAACCAGATCCAGGGAGATGGTGACAGACACTGTGGTCGCTCAAACCTCATTAAACAGAGATCTAGAGTCTACAGAGAAAGCAACACTAAATCAGATCTCTATCCTGCCCGCCATGGCTCAGGGAACATTGCAGAAGAGGGGGCAGAACGGACTGTAAGAGCCTCGGGTGGGTGAGAATAGCCTGAGGCACCATGTTCCCCCCACTCCCACAGAGACTGACTGAGGCCATCTGGTCCCCACAATAAATACCAATAACCACTGAGGTTACCAATAACACAATAAATACAAAATACCACTGAGGAAGACCCTCAGTAGAATTGGAGCAGGGAAGAGGGGATATGAGTACAAAGTTTTTATAAAAAAAATATAATTTTAGTTGATTTTATTTAAAAAATCAACTAAGGGCTGGAGAGATGGCTCAGCAGTTAAGGCACTTGCCTCTAGTGCCTAAGGCCCCAGGTTTAATTCCCCAGGACCCACATAAGCCAGACCCACAAGGTGGTGGCCTTGGTTCTATCTATCTATCTATCTATCTATCTCTCTGCTTGAAAATGAATAAATAAAATATTTTTTAAAAAATCAACTAAAAAAAAGCATCAGTTTGCAAATTTCTCATTTCCCAACCTTAAGTGTTTTTCCTCCTACCTCAGAGAGTCAATGGGAAGGTGTTGTTCCTTGTGGTCACCCAGTGAATATTCACTGCTGATCTTGAATTGGTAATTCTGGGTGTGCTGGGAGTTAGATCTAGAAGGCAGAAATAGGAGAGTGGGAGTCTAGACCTCGCATGAGGGAGGAAAGCCATGGTCTACACTCCGTCCAAGGCCACAGCAAAGACCTGGTGACCAGCTGAAAACGCCAAGTGCTGATTTCAATTCTGTACTCATCTCACGTGCTTGATTTTTCTGCAATTTAAAAAGCCAACTCCACATCTAACGCCGACAGGGCTCAACAGAGGATCCCTGTCTCCCCATATGGGGCTGCAGAGTTAGAGATCTCTGCAGATGAACTGGGGATCTCTGGATCATCCTTGGCCTTGGGGACCTGCACATATCCACATGTGTTCATGGCCATCTAACAGAGGACAGCAGAGTTCTTCAGGAAAGAGGCCTGCTTTGCACTTTGGCTTGTCCAGCTGACTCTCAACCCCTTGTTCATCCTCATCCTTTGTTTCCCGGACGTTGGGTCTCCATCATTTATCTGCACTGTGCCACATCTGCCTTTGCCAAACCTAGTAACTGAATGAAACCAATCTTTAATAACTTAACTGCCTGCCCTACATTATCGCCTCTTCTTTGTTAAGCTGTGTCATCAGGAGATGATACATTGGCTGTCAACATCCAAAAGTAATAAAGGTGACTCTTCCCGATCTCCTTCCAGGAGCTCATCAACAACAATCACTCCTGACCTTAAAAGGCTTGGTTTTATTGCTCTCTTGGTTTCCTGCCTTTAGGACCATCCACAGTTTGCTGCTGCAGACTTCCCCTGCCCCTCAGACCCCAGCTTAGGAGCCATCTTCATCTCGGGACCAGATATGTGACAATCACAAGGTTATCACTTTCCAAAGGTCCTGTCTCTCTGCTCTTCCACAAAAATCCTTGACAAGCTGTAATATGTTGCTTGTAATTTCACAGCATACCCAGGAGAGAGGGAGGCTTTATCTCAGCTGCTGAGCCCAGGCAATATCACTCGACCTTTGTTATCTAGATCCCACTGTCTGTCTCCTGGACGAGCTATCAGAGTCTCCCATCTTTTCAACACTGGGAAAATTACTCTTCTCTGTGCTCAGTGCCCTTTCTCCTGTTCATATTCTGTCTGAGAGAATATTCGGCTTTTGTTTTTGTATGGTTCCAAATCTGATGAAGCAGGAGAGAACTGTTTGGTTATTTACTTGTTGATGGAGAAGACAAGAAATGATGGACATATTCCAGGCTGACTTCCACCCTGTTATCAGGAGCAGTGTCTGCTGCTTTCGTTCTTTATATTTGAAGTTGGCAACAGCTCCAACCTGCCCTTTTTTCTACATTCTTTTCTATCTAAACATGCCTCTTCAGTTCTGAGAGCCAAATGCCAGGCAGTATCTATTATAATATTATCATGTCAGAATTCAAAGTTCCAGTTTGAGTATCCTGGCCCAATGGGCATGTTCTAACACAGACGAAAACTTTCTGTCCAATAAAAATAAAATTGGAAATAACTGTAAATTTTCACAATCCCAAACCCTTTCTTCTTATTTAATCTCTGGGTGCTGGGACACAGTCTGTACTTCCTGTGTACCAGAAACTTTTAAAAATTAATATTTGATAGTTACAATACATAATTACTAAACATATTTGTTTTGGACTCCCTGGAAATCATTAAATCTGAGGTCATATTTTGGTGAAGATATAAACAAGAGATAATGGGAACACAAAAATACACTAGTTATTAAGCCTGGTGAGGGGTGGGATATTGAAAGTGAGTCCTCTTACCTAGGAGGAAGATAGAAGGGGGTTACATATCTGAGTTTGGGGAAATGAATAGGATGTCATAAAGTGCAGAATATGAGAGGAGGAATTTCTGAAATAAGACTTGAAAGCTGATGCAGCTGTGTGGAGAAGAGCTAACACTATGGCTGGTACATAAACACACTGGACAATGGTGGGAGATGACACATGAGCTTGTTTCCAGACGCCTTCTCTTCTGGATGTTCTTCGAAGACTCCTGAGGACACACCGCAGAGCAAAGGGTATGTCAATAACTGAAGAATTTGGGTTTCATTGTACTGGTGAAATGGCAACCTAATCGCTGAATCGATGAAAGACAGTCCTTCCACTCATCAGCCGACTGTCCCTCAAAATCTCCAATAGCTCTTTAATGTCCCAGACCTTAAATATGTACAGACAGGCAAGAGTCATCTAATGTATGAGGAAATCTCCAACACTAAAAAGTACAACTGAACAAACAGAACAAAAAAACAAGAGAAAAAAGGTTCAAATTAGAGAGGAAAGAGAAAGGCATGGTGTCTATTAACAAGAATTAAGAGAATTAAATGAGCACACTAACATAACAACCCTTTTTAGAACTTTAATACAAAAAGTAATGAAACATTAGAAAATTAAGTTTAAAAAATCTGCTCTGGGGATACAGGTCAGGTGATAGAGTGCCTGCCTAGCATGCATAAACCCCTGCCTTTGATACCCAGCACCAGGCATAGTGACACAAGCCTATCATCTCAGGACTTGGGAGGCGGAGGCAGGAGGATGAAGAGTTCAAGTCAATTGACAGCTACATAGAGTTCCAGGACAGCCCAATCTCCACGAGAACTCGTTTCCAAAAAACAAAAAAAAATTAACAATGAAATGTGAGGGGAAATTATAGATTCAATCTATAGATCCAACAAGTAATAGTAAGCATTTCAGTAAATAGATGATTGCCCGTATGTAGAAAATAAAACATGAGAGACCCTTATGGAGAATGATGGGTCACTGAGGAGACTGTCCAGGGGTTCAGATAAGAAGTCCATCCTTTGGTCCCATGGGTAAAATCATGGCTCTTGCACAAATAAATTGGGGCTCAGACCCATCTGGTGCTGACCTCACTCCTAGGCCTACTGTGCAGCCCTGAGAAGGGATACCCAAGTTGGTCACACTCCCCAAACCAGACACACAAATAGGCTGCCATTCTCATCCTACCCAGGACAAGGCTGACCCTGCCACTCAACACAGGCCCCAATAGAACCACTCTTGCTGCATTCTCAGTAAGACAAGACAAGCAAGCCCTAATATTAAGCAAATCACACAGGAAACCAAGGCAAGATACCCCCACCAAGAATACCTAGTTCCACAGCAGAAAGCCTCTAATGAAAACTGCTTGGAGGAAATTCCACACAAAGAATTCAAAATGCAATTACAGTAAGCATACTTAACATACTTAATGAGGCCATGGACAAATGGCTAAATGAAATGGGAGAGAATCAACAAAAATAACTCAATCGACAGTGGAACGAATTTAAAGAGGACATGATCAAATGCATGAATGAATTCCAAGATAACACAGACTATCATTTAAATGCAATAAGAAAGTCAAAGCAAGAAATGAAAATGGAATTCAAAAAAGAGATAGAGATGCTGAAGAAAACCCTAATGGAGGGCTGGAGAGATGGCTCAGCGGATAAGGCACTTGCCTCTAGTGCCTAAGGCCCCGGGTTCAATTCCCCAGGACAAAGAAGGCCACCTCATACTCATTCTACCAGAGGATATTCCAATCCTAAACATATATGAACCAAACTCAGGTGCACCAAATTTTAAAAAGCAAAATCTACTAGATTTCTAAGTCAGAAACAAATCCTCACTGACAATTGGATAATGAAGATGTGGTACATATATACATGACATTCTACTCGGTGGTAAAGAAAAATGAAATAATGAAATTTGCAGGAAAATCCCTACATTCATAGCCTGTTGCCAGCAAATCAGTGTCAGTAAGATGTTGGTCAGAGAGACCCCCAAAACAATCACTGGAGGGCATTGTCAAAGCACCCAGCAGAGCTAGATTGTAAGGCCCCTGGTACTGAGAACTCAGCTGGAACTGAGACAGAAGCAGCCTGCCTGCCAGCTGTCTGTCACGGTGCTGGAAAGGGCTGTGTAAGCTTCTGGGAGAGAAAAATCACCAACAGTGTGAACAGGTACGAAATCAACCAATCAGGCAAGATGTACCCGCTGGTGCAATAGTGGCACATAGGTTACAGGGGTTACCAACTGCTCTCTGATTGGATGTGGGCTGACTCAGTGAGCCTGGTACTGAGAACCAAATCAGAATCCTATGGCTTCAGAGGCCCTGAGAAGCTCCCACGGTTCTTTGGCTGAAAGAAGAGGTTATGCCCAGCCGAAAGTCCTCTCCACGTCAATGTTGGTGCCTGTTGATCCATTCTGCTCTCACTCTTGGCTAGAGAATCTGCTTTTTACAGATGGTGGCGAATACCAGGGAGATCCATGACCCATTGGGATGACAAAAAGAGAAAGCCATTGCCTAACATGAGATGAGTCATCTCTACCACAACTGCTAGGGTCCAGGAAACAGTAGAGAAGTAGCAGATTAAACATGGTACTGCTCTTATGGTTAGCCTGGGAACCTCTTCCAGGGAGATGGTAACAGACACCGAGGAGACTCAAAACTCATCAAAGCAGAAAATCAGAAGCTGCTAAGAACTCAACTAAAGAAGACATATAACACAGCCTCCAAGGCTCAGGGAACATTGTGGAAGATGGGGAGGAGGGAAGGTAAGAGCCACAAGGTAGGAAGGCATACTCTGAGGCATTGTACCCCCACCCCACAGTGATTACAGATAACCCCACTGAGGAGGGGGTGCAGGGGAGAAGAGTCATAAGAGTCCCAATGGAAATATGATCAATTTACAATATGCTTATATATTAAAGTTTTCAATTAAAAAAACATGGAATACTCAATTAAATTTGAATTTGAATTTCAGATAAGTAATTCATACTTACTTCAGATAAGTATGTCCTAAATACTTCACAAAACATTTTTTGTTGGTGTGTGTGTGGTGTGAATATGGTGTGGTTTTCTGATAAGTGGTGGTGTGATGTTTATGTGGTGTGTGTGTGTGTGTGTTGGGTACTGAGGGAGAGAGAGTCACGGATCTCTGGTCCCCTGCAGTTGAGCCTGTCTCACCAGCCAGCAGGAGACAGGCCCCATGAGGAAAGGTGAACTGTAGCAGGAGCCCCATATACACTCGCAGGTGGGAGAAGTGTCCGAGCAGATCTCAAAACTTTATTTTAGCATCCAACCTTATATACAATCTAGGGATGTGTTGCATTGCCTTATCTCTTACACAAAGGGGGCTCAGTAAACATGAACACAGCTACAGAAACTCAGCCAGCAGTAGTAAAACCTATTAGCACTTGTAAACAGGATTTAGGGCTGTCAGCTATCCCCCTGCCTCCTGGGGGGCACAGGTGTGCTAGGAACAAAGGCATGAGCTACCGGATGCATATTAAAACTTAGCTCTCAGATATACAGCCAGGCTGGGTCCCGACATGTGTGTGTGTGTGTGTGTGTGTGTGTGTGTGTGTGTGATGTATGCACAGGTACGTGTCCATGCAATGCCCATGCCCTCATCTGTGGTGGGAGATGGTCTTCCTCTGCGAAGGCCTTAGCTAAGTGTCACCCTCCACCTTTTACTCATACTCCACCATTCTGAGCCAGACTCTCTTACCAACCTAGGAGCTCTGGTGACGAAAGGTCTCAGCTCCCCTAAGGGACTAGGGTTGTAGACTTGGGTTTCCATGCCCAGCTGTTTCTGTGGGTCCTGGGGGTTGAACTGAAGCCATCTCTCGGGGGGGGGGTCCTCTGGCCCTCATGCTTGTGCAGGAAGTGTTCCTAACCACTGAGCCATCTCTCTAGCCCCTGCCTGCACAGAACTTTTAAAAATTATATATTTATTTGTTCATTTATGTGTGTATGAATATACCAGAGTCTCTAACCACTGTAAACAAATGCCAGGCACATACCTCACTTTGTGACTCATTTTTCATGGGTGCTGGGGAGTTGAATCCAGGCCAGCAGGCTTTGTAAGCAAGCGTCATTAAATGCGGATCCATCTCCCTAGCCCCCGAGTATTTTTATAGTAAAAATATTTCAAGTTATTTTTTGGTGACACATGTCTATAATCCCAGCACTCCGGAGTAAGGATTGACCATTCAAGGCTAGTAGGCCAATTTATATAGCAAGTTTCAGGTTTGCCTGGGCTACATAGCAATAGCTTATCTTTAAAAATGTTATGTGCTGACTATTTGAAATACAAATTGAACTGCACATCCTGTGTTTTCCTGTCGACCCTTCCTTTCAGTAAGGAGTGAACAGATGTATTAAAAGTGGGAAAATTATTAACCATAAAATTCAATAAAATTTCCCAGAAATAAACAAGAGTGTCCAGATTTTTAAAAGTCTCATTGAATATGCAGAAAAGGGGCTCCTTTAGGAGTTAGGTTAGTGTTAGGCTTATTAACATCTGGAGAAACTAGACTCTAGCTGGCAAATTTTATAAAACTTAGTAAGGAAATGAATGATCTATTCAGAAAGCTCACCTGTCATATACCCTGTGCTGGGAAATTAAGAGGAGTTGTACTCCATCAACTTTAAAAGTAATCCAGTGACTCCACACCAGGGCAGCAGCCAAGGGAGATGCAGGAGAAGGCTGTGACAGGTAGGCGCAGAAGCTCAGAAACAGAGGATTCTGCCTGGCGTGGTGGCGAACGCCTTTAATCCCAGCACTCGGGAGGCAGAGGTAGGAGGATCACCGTGAGTTCAAGGCCATCCTGAGACTACAGAGTGAACTCCAGGTCAGCCTGGGCGAGAGTAAGACCCTACCTCGAAAAACCAAAATAAAATAATAAAAAAAAAGAAACAGAGGATTCTCAGAGATTACAAACACAAAAACAGTCCCAGAAGAGTGGCCAATAGGTTAGCTAATTAAAAAGGAAAACTAGAGATTTGTTTATGTATTTTGTAAAACCATAAAATGAGGCAATGATAAACTCAAGGAAAACCTTAGACTTGTTCAAAATAAACTTGCTGGATCTGCACTAATTATGTAAGTGCTGGAAATGGATTTTACTAAAAATAGAGATGGGCAGTGTTGATGAAGGGAGCAAGGAGATGAAAAAGGAAATCCCCAGAGGCAGAAAACTTAATCATTTGTAAGTGTCAGATCTTCCCAAATTGCCATATGGAATTAATATAATCCAAATAAAAATCACAGCAGGACTCTTGGTAGAAGGATGACATGCTTATTTACTTATTATTTGTTTGTTTATCCTCGTGGTGCTGGAATTTAAAGCCATGGCTTTCCACATGCTAAGATGGGTTCTAACACCTTCACCGCCCCCCCCCCACAAACTGATTTTAATGGAGCTGTAAGGGCTCTAGAAGAGCCAAAACATTTTGGAGGAGAAAAAAATAGGGACAGCCTGGGCCAGGGAGATTGTTCAGTGGATCAAGCGCTTGACCTACAAGCAAGAGGATTGGAGTTCAATCTCCAGCTCTTACATAAAATGTTGGGCATGGTGCGGGCACCTGTAACCTCAGGGCTGGGGAAGCAGAGACCTAAGGATCCCTGGAAATCACTGGTTTGCCAGTCTAGCCTGATTGGTGAGCTCCAAGCCAATGAGAGGTCCTGTCTCAAAAAGAAGCAGGCAGCTTTCCAGAGGTTAACACCTGAAGTTCTTCCCCATTCCCCACATCCAAGTGCACCCACAGCGTATGAACACAGATTTATATGCACGCACACATACACCACACACACAGGTGCACACAAAGACAGACTTATAGAGGTAATGTTACCTGATTTGAGAAATGTGGGTGTTCATCTAGCTTCCTTAATTTAATTATTTCATTTGTTTATTTGATTAATTAATTAATTTTCTTTTTTAAAAATATTTTATTTATTCATTTTCAAGTAGAGAGATACAGAGAGAGAGAGAGAGAGAGAGAGAGAGAGAGAGAGAGAGAGAGAGAGAGAGAGAGCACATCAGGGCCACCACCTTGTGGGTCTGGTTTATGTGGGTCCTGGGGAATTGAACCAGGGGCCTTAGACACAAGAAGCAAGTGCCTTAACCGCTGAGCCATCTCTCCAGCCCTAATTAATTTATTTTCAAGCAGAGATAGAGAGAGATTGAGAATGGGTGCCCCAGGGCCTCTAGCTACTGCAAACAAACTCCAGATGCATGGGCCATCTGGCTTTATGTGGGTACTGGGGAATTGAACCTGGGTCATTAGGTGTTGCAGGCAAACACCTTGACCACTGAGCCATCTCTCCAGCCCTGTTTACTCCTTTTTATAAGGTTCAGGATTCCATCCCATGGGACGGTCTCCCACAATGAAAATGGGTCCTACCACCTCAATTCACCTAATCTAGAAAATTCTTCATGGGCAGAGTAAGAGATTTGTTTCTGTGGTGATTCTAAATCCTATAAGCCAACATTCAAATGAACCATCCCAGGAGGGGAGGGTGAGGCCTACTTGGAAGAAGTAGGTCATTGAGGGCATGCCCTTGAAGGTCACATTGCACCCCACCCTTCTTTGCTTCTTGACTGCCCTAGGACGAGCAGCTTTCGCCCCAGAGAATCCATGGGGGGCACATGACTGAGACTTCTAAAACAAGAATTCAGAATCCAGAGAGAGAACACAAGACCATGAAAGGCATGAAGACATAGTCTACTCAACAAAGAGGAATGGAATGAAACATTGACCCATATTTCTTATGATTTATAAGATGTAATTCTAAGTGAGTCACAAAGGTCAAGATAAAAACTAAAGCTATCGCTTGGCCTGTGGCAAATGCCTGTAGTGTCTGCACTTGGGAGCCTGGGACAGTAGGATTGCTCGAGATCCCCAGGGGTGATATCACGTGACCTCACAAACCATCATCCCAAAAAATGAAAGTGAAAATTAGGGAACTTCTAGAAGAAGAAAACACTAGAGAAAACTTTTGTGAACTTGGGTTAAGTAAACGTTTCCTAGATACAACAAAAAGGCACAAACTAGTAAACTGAACTTCACATTTAAAAATTTTTGCTTTTATAAAAACATCATTAAGAGGATGAAAAAACAAGCCATATAGAAATATCTATACAAGTTACATACTAATAAATGGCTGAACCCAGAATGTATGGCAAATTGTAAGCTCAACATGTGGTGGGTGGGGGAGAGATCCTAGTTTTGAAATGAGCAAAATATTTGCCTAAGACACATCACCAAAGATGCTGTAAGACTGGCCAATAAGCACAGGAGAATGGTTTGGCATGAATAGCCACTTGGGAACTGCAAACTGAAACCAGAGGAAGATGGCTGGAAAGAACAAAGCTGAGACCAAAAAGATGATGCTGTGGAGAAACCAGAACTCTCACCTGGCAGGTGGGAATACCCTGGGCTGAGGAGATGGCTCAGCAGTTAAAGCACTTGCTTGCAAAGCTTCACTGCCCGGGATTGATTCCTTTCCCCAGAAACCACATCAAGCCAGGTGCACAAGGTGGCAGATGGTAATACCAAATGGCCAAACACTTTGGAAAACAGTTTGACAGTGTGTTTTTTTTTTAACTTTTTTTTATTGACAACTTTCATACAATGTATCATGATCAGAATCCCCTCCTACCTCTCTCTCTCCCTTTTCTCCTTCCTGAATTCCCCTCCACTGAATCCCTTCTTTCCAACAAGTTTTTCTTTTATTTTGACGTCACCTTTTTTTCCCTCCCCTTGTGTGGGTAGCGTCAGCCACTGTGAGGAGTATCAAGACCACTTTGTGTTTGGAAGACAGTATTATTGTAAGCACTGCTCCCTTTTCTGGGGGGGGGGGGCTCTTATATTTGTTCAGCCTCCTCTTCTGCAGTGGTTTCTGAGCTTTGGAGGGTGCCATAGAGATGTCGCATTGAGAGGTCTATTGTCACTTCTCAGCACTTTGGTGACTCTTAAGCCATTTGAAAAGAGACGCTTCTCTAACCCAAAGTGAGAGTAGCGTTAATATATGAGCATAAACATAAGTGTTCAGAGGGCAGTTTGATAGACATATGTAATGGTTAAGTTTTGTCAACTTGGCCTATTAGTAATCTTGGGTGGGTCTCTGATGTTGTTTACAGTGAGGTGGACGTCTCAGTCGTGGGTAGGATGTAAGGAAGCTCAGGGGAGCTAGAAATGAACATCCCTTCCTGGGAAAGTGGTGCAGGAAGGAAATTTCAGAATCTCAGGAAGTCAACAAGTCTTGGAAAGAGTTGAAAGACCCTGCCCTAAGGCTATATAAAGGGGAAGGAAATCTCTCTCCTTCCCCTGCCTGTTTGCTGGTATGTGTGTAGTGATGGCCTCTCTCTCTCTCTCTCTCTCTCTCTCTCTCCTTGGAACTGTGAAAGTGGGCCAGCCTCTTTTGCCATTATGGAACTTCCCCTGAATCTGTAACTTCAATAAATCCTTTCCTCCCATCAACTGTGCCTGGTTTGGAGGTTCATCCCAGCAGCGTGTGGTTAATTATGACAGTATAATATAGCCATTTATCCAAAAAATGGAAGTAGTTTCCCCACTAAGACTGATAACCTCCCAAGCCATAGGCTTTTCATTAGTACTGGGAAGGAATTTCCTCCCATGGAGTAGGTCTCAAATTCAATCAGAGAACAGGTGGTTTCCCCCATAACAGACATGCCACCAGGAACCCCTACTTGGTGCATCTGGCCAGGCTGGCCATCCATAGAGCTTGTAGGGTCCACTGTTGATGACTTTTCTCCCCCAACAGACTGTAAGGCTCTTTCCAGAATGCTAACAGCTACTGCGGGGGACGGGGGTATCCAGCTCAGCTCCAGCCTGATATCTTAGTGACCTGCAGCCCAAGCATGTGAATTCTTCAGAAATAGTGTCTTACCATCTAGTTCTGAGGGGCAACCAAGAGACTTCGCAATAGCCTGTGTTGCGCCCCAGCCTAGCTGAGTAACCTTGAACTAAGTTTTAGGAAGAAGCCGGGCGTGGGGGCACACACCTTTAATCCTAGCACACCTGCGTCCCCTGAGACAGAGGTGATAGAAGTGCTAATAAGCTTTGCTGCCTGAGTTCCCTTGACTGTGTTCCTGTTTCCTGAGCCCCCTTATGAAAGAGTTAAAGCAACACAATGCATCCTTGGGTTGTATATAAGGTTGGATGCTGAAATAAAGTTTTGAGATTTGCTTGGACACATCTCCCAGCTGCGAATGTATGTGGGGCTCTAGCTGCGCATTCACCTTTCCCCATGGGGCCTGTGTCCTGCTGGCCAGTGAGACAGGCTCAACCGCAGGAGGCCAGGGATCCCTGACTCTCTCTCACTACCCAACAAGCCTGTAATGTTTTGGGGGCATCAGGGCTCTCTGGAAGGTATCCAATCTTTGTCACTGAATTTTTTCAAATAGCAGTCTATGACTCTGTGCACAGCATTATCTACCTCCACAGGATACTTCTGCCCAAACTCTATTTTTATCATACATATTCTCTAGCAACTAAGTAGGTTTCCACGTGGCTTATTCCTAGCATCTTAAATTTTGATTAACCCCCCTTCTACCCACTGTTCTCCTCCAGCTTCCCCCCTTGACTCCACCTAGAGTCTGACAGTTTCTTTAAAAGTTAAACATGTAGGCCTGGAGAGATGGCTCAGCGGTTAAGGCACTTGTCTCCAGTGCCTAAGGCCCCCGGTTCAATTCCCCAGTACCCATATAAGCCAGACTCACAAGGTGGTGGCCCTTTTTAGAGATAGGTGCTCTATCTCTATCTCTCTTTCTCTCTCTCTGTATCTCTCTGCTTGAAAAATGAATAAATAAAATATTTTTTAAAAAAGTTAAACATATAACTATCATATGATTATGCCACTTCATTCCTAGGTATCTACTCTTTAGACAGGAAAGTAGATATTCATACAAAGATTCATTCAAGAATGTCTAGAGCAGTTTTCTTTGCAGGAGTCCCAAACCAGAAAGAACCAAAATGGCTATTAACACGTGACTGGATAAACCAATACGGTGTATCCATGCAGTGGGCTATGATGAACCATAGAAATCAATGAACTATTGATACAGGCAGCAGCAGAAGGAATGTTAAGGTCATTGTAAGTGAGGACATAAACAGGGCCAAAAGATGAGAGGAATGAAAAAGACACACTGTGTGTTCCATTATATAAAAAGACACTCACTGTTCCATTATTTAGAGCTCTAGAAAATATAAACTAATCAAAAGTGACAAAGGACAGGTGAGTGGTTGCTTGGGAGATTACGGCAGGGAAAGAGTAGGAAGAAGAGGTCCAAAGGGATGTGAGAAAATTTTTAGAAATGATGGATATATTTATGATTTTCCCCAAATTTGTTTTGTTTTGTGCTGGGGATCAAATCCAGGGCTTCGCGCATGCTGAGTAAGTGTCCACCACTAAGCTACTCACCCTGTGCTATGAATATCTATGACAGAATTATTATATATCCATTATACCTTAATAAGTTTGTTTATAATTTTTAAAAATGTTTATCTGACGAAAAGAGACAGTCAAAAACTTTAAAATTAAAAGGCCAGGATATAACAATATAAACATAATATTTAGAAATATGGATCCAACAGCCTAAAGAGCTGCCAAGAAAAAAGAAAACAGTAGTGCCTGGGGAGATGGTTCTGTGAATGAAACGTTTGCCACACAGGTGTGAGGACCTGAGTTCAGATCCCAGCAGTCATGTAAATGCCCTCCTATAAGCCCAGCATTCAGGAGGCAGAGACAGAAGATTCTCGGGGTAAGCTGCCTGCTAGAGGATCAGCAAGCCCTGTGCTCAAAGTGAGAGATCCTGCCGGGAAATAAAATGAAGAGAGATGGTGGACTGCCCCTGAGGTCAACCTCTGGCCTTCCCATGCACATTTGTGCACCCATACACGTGTGCACCCACATCATACATCCAAGCGCGAACGCTCCCCAACACACATATACAAAGTAAACAAAACTCAGGATTAATTGGTTTTGGTCACCTAGAACTGGGACAGATTCCCAGTTGTCTTTGGTGGAGGAAAGCAAATGGCTAATGATTTTCATGATGGACTTTTTCAAGCTGATTGACTCCTTTTTTTTTTTTTGCATGTGTGTATGTGCACATGGTGTGGAGGATAGAGGCTGACCTCAGGTGTGTTCCTCAACCACACTCCACCCTCTGAGCCGAAGCTCTTTGTCTGCACTTTCTAAACGCAAGGGTTAGAGGTGGGCTGCCATGCCCACCCAACTTTCATATGGGCATTGGGGATCCTAACTCCAATCCTCAAGCTTGGGAGGCAAGTGCGGTACCCACTGAGCCATCTTCCCAGCCTCCCTGTTTGATTTCTAAGCAATACAATGTGCATGTATAGCTTGCTTTCCATAAAGAGTGGAAGAGAATTGCTTGTAAACATGGGTATGTATACATATATAGGCATTTTTGACAATCTGAGGACTGAACCCATCAATTATATAATTACCAGAGCTGGTTACATGGAACAAACCTATAATCCCAACCCTGAGGAGACCAACAAAGGAGGCTCCCTGTGAGTTCAAGGTCAGCCTTAGGCTACCTAGTGAGGCACAGTTTCAAACATCAAACAAACAGTAAGGTGTATGGTGGCACACACCTTTAATCCCAGCACTCGGGAGGCAGAGGTAGGAGGATCGCTGTGAGTTCAAGGCTACCCTGAGACCTGAGACCACATAGTGAATTCCAGGTCAGTCTGGGCTAGAGTGAGACCCTACCTCAAACAAACAAACAAAACAAAACAAAAGAACAGAAAAAGAAAAAGAAGGAAGTTCCCCTAGTGGCATTGTGGTGAATAGATCCTGAAGGTGAAGACTGGACCAGGAGACAAGCGAACCCAGGGCATCTGAGATCATCTTTGTGTGGGGGAGCTTTGGAGACAAGAGCCCACTCCAGCCTCTGCTTAGGTGATGTCTGGATCTCATCCCTCTCTCCCAGCGGCTCCCCTCCAGCAGCATCACCATCTTTCTACAGAGGCTTCGCATCTGTAGGGATCACCAGGTGGCCCAAGGTGTGGGTATGTGGGCACTGTCTCAAGAGCATCTTAAGGCAAAGCTGGGGGTTCTCTGGGGCTCTACTAACTAGATACAGTAGTGCTAGCAACCAAAACCTACCTACCTCCATTCCTGACACTAACAGCTGACATGCCTGTTATCTTACTCACCTCAGGGAGGGCAAATGCCTGTTTAATTTCTGGACCCCATTTGTGTCCATGGAGTTTTTGTCAGTGACCCATAGTCTCTGTTAATCAAATTCTGCCCTTGAATATCTCCACCTTCTTGTTTGCACCATTGACATTGGCTGTAGCTATGGAATTTTCCAGTTTCATAGAAACCGTATGAGTTTTAAGGGTATGGCTACTCCGTAAACTCATGTTTTCACTAGCCTGAGCTCTGGAGCTTGGGATGAAGCAAGCATCCCATGAGGTGCAGGATTTGTCTGGAAGCAGACACCACCGGCCAAAGCACCAGATAGCTGGGAAAGCCCTCCATGTTGTCCACTGGCTTCGTGTATTCTAGTTGCTACTGCTCAGTCTGTAAATATCTGTAAGGAATTATGGGTGCAGAAGTGGACACATGGCTGTGGGGATAAATAACAGTGCAAATGGACCATTTAAGGCAGCGAGACACGGGTAAGTGGAAAACTAGGCTTCCATCACTGAGCACAGGCTGACCCCACTTTCCAAGGATGTGTGCGAATGTCTATATACACAAAACCAGAAACATTAAACAATGATTTTTCTCAGACCGAGGGATTTATGAAAGATTTGTACTTAGTTTTCGCTTGCCTAGTTTTTCCAAACAGACATGTGCTGTTTTGTAATAAGAAGAGAAACAAGTTATTTCAAACATAAATACAAACAGCAAGATTCTGGGCAAGTACCCTGTGTTTTGTCTAAATTCCGCATACCCCTTCATGATTGGCCAAGGCTAGCTTGACTAGTGGGGGGACCCAGATTTTGGGGGGTGGGGAGTGGGTGCTTCTCATAGGTAGCAGCAGATCCATGCCCCCTACCACAAATGACCCCCCCACCATTCATCAGATGGGTGGTCCAGAGAGCTGCCAAAACCAAAAAAAAGAGGCATTTATTAAAACTGTACCCAAAATCCAAATTCCAGAAATATTTCTGTTTCCCTCTCAGTGAACAACTACATTGAGCAGCAGTGTGTTGAGAAGCAGGAAGATGGGGTGAGGGTGGTGGGGATGGGGCTTCCTGTAGCAGCTTCTACTCAGGGCCTGTTGGCTAGGAATGCCTGCTTCTCAGCCTGAATTAAGGTCCATTTAGTCTATTTGAGCTTCTAGAATCAGTTACTGTAGACAGATGGCTGCTCACAGTGCAGGTGCTTGGAAAACCCAAGACCAAAGTCTGGTTAGAATTGGTATCTGGCAAAGGATCTCTTCCTGGTTCATAGATGATGGTGTCTCTTTAATTTTTTTTTTTTGAGGTAGGGTCTCATTCTAGCCCAGGCTGACCTGGAATTCACTATGTAGTCTCAGGGTGGTCTCTAACTCACAGCGATCCTCCCTCCTAACTTTACCTCCCAAATTCTGGGACTAAAGGCACGTGCCACCGTGCCTAGCATCTTTTTAAGTAATTTCTTTTAGTTAGTGTAATAGTTACTTTCTTTACTTTAGTTCGTTTATTTCTGCTTACAGTGTGAGGCTGCAGTCTGTCATAGCACAGTCATGGTGGCAGGAGTTTGAAGCAGCTGCTCACATTCAGTCCACAGCAAGGAAGCAGAGAGTGAAAATGCGGCTGCTCAGCTCGCTTCCATCTTGTTCCTGAGTCTGGGACCCTGGCCCCTGGAACAGTGCTGTTCAGTTAGGGTGGGGCCTCCCCCCTCAATTAGCCTGATTGAGAAAATCCTCCACAGACATTCCAGAGATGTGTTTCACTGGTGGTTGTAAACTCTGTCAAGCTGACAACCAGAGTTTTGCCATCATGATAATGGCTTTCATGACTATATTTTCACAATAGATATTATTGTAACTTACACATATCCTCCTATAGACAATTCTCCTCTAGGCCGTCTCCTCCTTGCTTTTTCTGGTTCCCTTCCTTCTCCAAATAACCTTTTGTTTTCATGTCATTATAGGTAATTAGATACATATATATGAAATTGAAATTCTGCATATGAGAGTGTTGCAGTCAGCTTTCTAGTTGCTGCGCAGAAAGAACCCAAACAAAAGTGGCTTGTAGAGGAATGGGTTTATTTGGCTTACGGACTTGAGGGGGGACTCCATCCTGGCAGGGAAAACGATGGCATGAGCAGAGGGCTGGACATCACCTCTGCCACAGCACTGCACACCTGCTTCACACGCCGATGGCCATTTTTCAAAAACAAAACTGTGTTGCAAATCCAATGACCCTCTCTTTCTAACCAATCTCCATTCCACAGAACCAGGTGGGCTACCAACTTGTTAATCCAGGGGGGATCAAAGCATTCAGGCCCCTTACTTCAAAGAGTCCGCATTCTTCCTGTTCCAGTGCAGACCAGCTGGCCCAATCTCAGTGGTTGTAATCTCTCAAACAATTGCAGGTGAACGGGCAGCAGTTTCGACCCAAAGATCTTTCTTTCTGTGCCATCTCCATCTGCTCACACCAGTCCATCTTTACGTAAAGCAACCCTTCACAGGTTCCCAGGACAGAGAGAAAATATGTAATATTTTGTCTTTCTTTGCTCCCTCTAGACTCTTTGACCTCATCTTCTGCCCTCATCATTCCACAGATAGATAGATAGATAGATAGATAGATAGATAGATAGATAGATAGATAGATAGATGATAGATAGATGATTGATAGATGATAGATAGATAGATAGATGATTGATAGATGATAGATAGATAGATAGATAGATTAGACAGATAGATAGACAGATAGATTCTCCATATAAGAGAAAACATGTTATATTTGTCCATCTGAATCTGGCTTATTCCACTTAACATGATGATCTCCAGTTCCACCCATTTTTTTCATTCTTTTTTTTTATTGAATAAAACTCCACTGTGTATATATACCACATTTTTTCATCCATTCATATGTTGCTAGACCCAGTGGTAGCTTCTGTTATGAGGAAGAAGAAACTCTCTGAAGAGTCTTGAGAAGGCAGACTCCCACCCCAGACCCCCACCAAGGGCTCCACGTCTAAGAAGCACCATGTTGGGATTATATTCTAACTCTGAAGTTTGCGGGGAGACAAGCGATCTTGAAAAGAGCCATCACAGTGGAGTCAGAGTCGCACAGGAACAGTGAGGGTCTGCTTCCCACCCAGGGCCCATCATCAGCCTGCCCATGGCAGTTTCGGCATTAATCGCTGCTTCCAGGTTTTATTAAGAAACCAGGTTGGGGGGGGGGTGGCTGGAGAGATGGCACAGTGGTTAAAGGAAGTTGCTTAGAAAGTCTGGTGGCCTGGGTTAGATTCCCCAGTACCCACATAAATCCAGAGGCACAAAGTGGTGTATGTGTCTGGAGTTTGTCTGCAGGGGCAAGAGACCCTGGAACACTCTTCTTCCTTCTCTCTCTCTCCCTCCCTCCCTCTCTCTCTCTCTCTCTCTCTCTCTCTTCTCTCTCTCTCTCTTTCTCTCTCTCTCTCTGCTTGCAAATAAATAAATTTTGTTTTTAAAAAAGACACCAGTTGGCTAGGATAACTGCTCTGCCTTATTATAGCCAATTTCATATAATTCTATAATAAACAAACATGCAAAGCCCTTTAACCTACACTCTGTTCACTATAATTTAGAAGGTAGGGTAAAGTAAGTATCATTATCCCTCTTCACAAGAGACTACGTTGGAGCAGAAATAAATTAATGGCTAGTATTTACTATAGTAATAGAGACATGGCTGAGAGCAGCGTTTTTCTGACCTTTAACCCAACACTCTTTCTTTATAGGATCTCATTCTTGATTACCCATTCATCCTTTCATTCATCCAGCATCTGTCTTTCTTCGAGCTTGTCACTACACACTGAAAGCGTCTTCAGAAAGTCAGGTGGGAGCCCCTGGTAATTACACTCCAGGATCTGACCTGGATCAATGACTTTCAATTCTGAGTGCACTTAGAATTGCCTGGGGAGCTTTTTAAAAATACCATGGCCCACACCCCTTCCCAAACCAAAACATTTATGATCTCTGCTGCTTTAAAATCTCCCACAAGTGATTCTGATGTGTAGCTAAGGTTTGGAACTACAGTTCTTAAGAGCAAGTGCAAAGCACGACCACTTTAGCTTCCTCATGGGAAGCAGCAAACACTGAGAATATATGAGAACTGACTGATTCCAGCAGGGCTCTTCTGCACACCTTGAGGTCAGAGTGTAAGGACTGAGCTGGGGGTTAGAATTTAGATAACGCCCAGCAAAAATTCCAACGCACCCCAAAATTTAAGGAATACCCAAATTCTTGTCTACAAAGTTAAAGAATTAAAATCATAGGCAACCAGATATTAAGGTATAATGGGAGACTTTGTTTAAGGGAACATGGGGAGTTAGAGAGTTCTCCAGCCACCAGTGTGGGGAGAATATGTGACAGAGGTTTAGGTCAAAATTTATGCTGTTTAATTAAATAGGCAGGAAAAGCAAGATAATAGAGAGCTTCCATCATGAGAAAAAGTTCATGTGGGAAAGATCTTGAGTCCCCCTCCCCCCAGGGCTGGGGTAAGGGACCTTACCTGGAAAAGAAAGTCCTCCTTCTGGGATGCCATGCAAAAGAAGACTGGCCTTTGTTCTAGGGAAGCTTTTTAAAACTCCTCCCCAGGTAAGTCAGAGAGACAGCTGATTGGTCTATACCTGACCAATCAATTTTTGCATCTAGGTTTGTGCTCTGGCTAGAGACACCTCCCACCCAAGGGGAGGGGGTCTGTGGAGCTTCCTGAACTGTCACTAGAGGCTCCTCTTAGGTCATCAGATGCTCTTGGAAGGGTGGGAGATGAGTTGAGTGTCATGGATATGACTTTGTAGTAGTATGGCCCACAACATTGAGTGGGCACTGATCCTTGCTCAGATGGCATTTAGAGTTGGGCGTGTAACTCGGTTGGTAAGAGCTTGAAGCCCTGGGTTCCAGTCCCAGCACCACACGTCCAGGGGTGGTAATTTAGGGGCTTTGACTAACTCCAGGTGAGGCTGTTCTGTTTTGAGATTTTGTTAGACAAATGGATGAATATGAGCGAAAACCAGACAGGGTTAAAAAGGACCCTGGCCCAGTGAATGCTTGGGAAATGGAAACTGACTTGAAACAGAGAACAGTGCCAAACAGGACGTGATTCTGGGTGCCAAAATATGGCTGCAGGCCACCACTGTCCAATTCCTCGGTGCTGATGAGGACTCCTGCTCCCCACAGGTTAAACTATGGGAGCACTTTCTTTCTAGGTTGATTGGGAAATGCATCTTCATCTCCCCCAGGCAGAGCGGCAGCAAATTCGTGACCCCAAATCCGAAGGCCAATGGAAGGATGGAGGGAGAAGAGAGCACCTCCCATGTCCTAAGCATTTTCTATCTGCACAAGCACCTCCCAGCAGCTCCCCACCATGGAAACTGCTTACTCTCAGGTTACAGATGGGGAAACTGAGGCTCAGGGGAATTGGGAAGGAGCAGTGGGACTCAGTGAGCATCTGGCTCCCTCTATCATACTTACCATTTATGAAACTAATATGGGCTCAAGAAAGAGTCCTTGAACCCCAAACCCTGAGTTTGTGTCTGCTTTTAACCAAAGAATTGGAGACGGAGAAAGATAATTATTAAATTATTACATTTATTTATTTATTTATTTTAAACATTTTTTTTATTTTATTTGAGAGAGAGAGGCAGACAGAACGAGAAAGAATGGGCGTGCCAAGGTCTCAAGCCAATGCAAATGACCTCCAGATGCATGTGCCACCTTGTACATCTAGCATTACGTGGGTACTGGAGAATTGAACTTGGAACCTTAGGTTTTACAGACAAGTGTCTTAACTGCTGAGCCATCTCTCCAGCCCAAATTATTACATTTATTGAAGGAAGTACAAGACCAAGGGAAAGAAAATGGCTCTACCCGGTGGTCTGAGAGACCGTGTGGTGGGTCTGAAAGGAATGTGAAAAAGAAAAGCAAAGAAAGTGCAGGAGGGGCAGAGAGCCAGGCTGAGACAGGAGACACTCGCCAGAACCTGGACACTCAGGAGTGATGAGCTGCCAGGCTAAGAGAGCCCCCATGGCCCCTGGTGAGCATATTTATAACCTTGTGGTGGTGGGTCCTACTTTCTGCCTCAGGTGAGCCAGAGAGACAGCTGATTGGTCTGGGATAGGCTGGCTCAGAAAGTTCTGGGGTCTTAAGCTTGACCAACCACAATGCCAGGATTGGATTTGAATTCTAGGAATGGAGCCTTCCCTCCCAGGGAGAGGTTAAGGTGTTGTAAAACAGATCTAGGGAACTCTTTTAGGTAAGAGCCAGGTTCTTCTCTGGTCTCCTGCAAAGTGGAGACTAACAGGCCAAGCCTAGAGACATTCCTGCTTTTACTTTTGGGGGCCCAGTCACCCTAAGTACCAGAAAACCGTGACTGTAACTGAAAAATTCAGTTTCGATCGATAGCTTACATGTAAGTCTATGAATTGTTAGTTTTATGGTGATGTGCTGAGTATTGAGACATTTGCTGCTTTCTTGTTTCTTTCTGAGTATTCCAAGTTATTTATTTACTTATTTTTAGTTTCAAAGTTATTTATAAATTTTAAAAATTTAAATTGAATTTATAAAATTATTTATAAGGAGTGGGGAGAGAAAGAGCATGCCAGAGCCTCTGGCCACTGTACATGAACTCCAGATGCATGAGTCATTTGTGTATCTAGCTTTACCTGGGTACTGGGGAATTGAACCCAGGCCATCAGACCTTGGAAGCAAGCACCTCTGACCACTAATCCATCTCTCCAGCCCAAATTATTTAATCCCTTTTCTTTACTTTGATTGATGTGAGCAATATAAACGCCACATGATCCCTTGGGTGGGAGAGACAAAGTGATCGAGAAATAGCAAATGGCCAGGTATGGTGGTGTACACCTATAATCCCAGCATTCGGGAGGATGAGGCAGAAAGTTGTAAATTCACTACAATGTGAGACCCAGTCTCATAAAATGAATAAACAAAATCAAAACAACAACAAATCCAAGATGAACTTTACAACCTGACTCAGAAATCTAGGGCATTTCCAGCAAGGACAGAGCAGCCATGATATACAACAGACAGTAGAACCTCTTCTAATGACATTTACACTTAATCCCAGATCAGAAGATACTGTCTTCTAAACGCATAGACACATAAAGGGCAAATGATGGACGGATACAGAAAACAGACAGGCTACTTGAGCAGCTGGGTGTACTGCGAGCTCATCACAGCACTTGAGTCAATGACGCTTTGTGACCTTGGCCATTGTTCATCTCAGTCTCTGTAACTGGTGGGAAGCTTCCATAGGCTGAGCTCACATTTGTTCATGGGAGTTGTCTCATCAGTAGGTAACAAGATGAACTACGCTAGATTTCTGAAGATACCATATTTATATCTTCGTGCATTTTAGATCCTGAGCCTCAAGAAGTCCTCAAGGAAAGGTCTATTTGCTAGTTTGCTGGCTTTGTTGAGTATTTTTATCAGTTACTTATCACTCTCTCTCTCTCCATGTTTACGTGTGTGTGTGTGTGTGTGTGTGTGTGTGTGTGTGTGTGTGTATTTCTGCCTGGTATTTTGTTACAGGGATGCGAAAGTAACAAATACACTAGTGAGTTTTCACTCAAATAACTAGACTAGTAAGATGATAAATTTCTGTTACGTCACTAAGTTTGTACCAACTTTCCTACAACAGCAATAGGAACTCATTGATCTTAGTATTACACCCATACACTGAGGATTATTTATTATTTCCAGGGTTATAGTAAAATTAAAGTTAAATAACTAAATTTATAGTAGATGGACTTCTTTTCTCATAACTTCTCACTACTTATTTCTCCCAATCTTGAAAGCACATGATCTTTGGCAGAATTTATTATATTTCTCATTTTGATTTTTGGGTGTTTTTATTTATTATTTATTTTTTAAAATATTTTATTTATTCATTTTCAAGCAGAGAGAGAGAGAGAGAGAGAGAGAGAGAGCGCATCAGGGCCACCACCTTGTGGGTCTGGCTTATGTGGGTCCTGGGGAATTGAACCCGGGGCCTTAGGAACTGGAGGCAAGTGCCTTAACCGCTGAGCCATCTATCTCTCCAGCCCAGGGTGTTTTTATTTTTGAGATAAGGTTTCACTATGTAGTACAAGTTTGCCTTCAACTCACTGTATAATCCCAGATTAGTCTTAAACTTGTAATCCTCCTGTGTCAGCCTCCCAAGTGCTCCAATTAAAAGTATATATCGCAAAATAGGTGTGGGATTGATGGTTTCCACAATCTCGGAAAGTTCTAGGGTTCAGGTGCTGGCCTGAGTTATCTGATACCTGTTTGTAGAGTGACTAGAGCAATGGAATTTTGGTCCAAAGTGTTAGAGGGACATGGAGAGGTGATAGGGGACTCTAGATTGATTAATTTGCTACGAAAAGCCATGAAATGCTTCTGGGGGAGTTGCTTTCTGTCTCTTGGTATTTATTAAGCCTTGGATGTGTAACAGAAAATTTGGGGTTCCCAGCCAGTCCCAATGCATCTTAAAAATTAAGTGTACCTGGATTCTTGTCATATGAATTTAAAGAATTAAAATGATAGGCCAGCAGATGATAAGGTATAGTGGGAGACTTTATTTAAGAGGAGGCGAGGAGAAGCTGCAGAGATCTCTAGCCACAGTGAGGAGAGAGCACACGGGGAGGTGCAGCCACATGGCTATGACACCAGGGGACCTGTGCTCACAGCCAAGGAAGAGAAAGAAGGGAAAATATGAGAGGCTCTCATCATGGGAATAAAAGCCTCATGTGAGTAAAGAAGAAGCCCCAGCCCCTCACCACAGCCCTGGTGGCTATGATGGGGGGGGGGAATTACCTAAACCTGGAGATTTAGCTTTCTCTGTGCTGGGCAGCTATGAGGGAAAAAAAAGATAATTCTTCCTTCTCCAGGTAACTATATCCTCTGGCCCAGGTGAGCCAGAGAGACAGCTGGTTGGCCTGTCTTTGACCAATCAGTTTCAGGATTAGATTTGAGCTCTAGTAAGACACCTCCCACTGGAGGGGAGGGTCAGATAAGGCAGAGAGGAGTTGAGCCTTCAAAAGCAAGTCCAAGGACACTCCTGGTTACCTTTGGGGTCCCAGTTACCCTAACCTGTCACACAGATGGGCAGCCCTTCCCCAGTTTAGAGGACTCGGACATTTCCAGGATGCAGAAAATAGGAAAATGTTGTGAATGCATATTTGTGGTTAACTGTCTCACATAGATTATCTGGCCATCAGAAGTGATTCAAAGGGGGTCACAAACAGATGTGGAAGAGATTTGAATTGGGCCTTTGGGGTCCTTGCTATTTAGAGAAATAGTAGGGTATCACAGTCAGCCACACGCCGCTGGGATGAATCTCCAAACCAGGCACATTTTATGGGAGGAAAGGATTTATTTGTAGCTATAGATACAGGGGAAGTTCCAGAATGCAAAAGAGGCTGCTCCCCTTTCACAGGTCCAAGCAGAGAGAAAAACCTACCACCTACACCACACACACACTAGCAAACAGGCAGGAGGGCCAAAGAGAATTTCTTCTCCTTTATATAGGCTTAGGGTGGGGTCTTGCAACCCTATCCCAGACTTAATGGCTTCCTGAGCCTCTGGAATTTCCTTCCTGCACAGCCCACACAGGAAAGGATGTTTACTTCCAGCTTCTTTGAGCTTCCTTACATCCTGCCCCCTACTGAGAGGCTGCCTTCCTGTGAACATCCTCAGAGACCCACCCAAGATTTCTTGAAAGGTCAAGTTGACAACAAAACTTAACCATCACATAGGGGAAGGGTAATAAACATTTCTATTGGTGGACAGGGAAGAAGCTCTCAGAGAGGGTCAGCTGGCCAAAAGGTTCACAAAGGCTGTAGCAGGCACTGTTAATTAATATGGCTACTGAGTTGTTCTCACCTTCCCTTCTTTAGTAATCTTCCACTATGCAAGTAGAAACAAAGACAGTCAAGGACTTGCTCCCGGCTTCTTACAGATTATATTACTGAAAACTGAACAAAAAAATGGGTATTTGTTGAGGATGTCTTGGGTAAGACTTTCCCGTCTATGGCTAAACATACAAACCCTCAGACAAGCCTACTGCTATATGCCTGTAGTCCCAGCATTCCTCTGTCTCAAGAAAACAAAACAGAAACAGAACAAAAGCCTTATCAGAAGAGTGCTTATTCCCACATTTCCTGTGTTCATGGTGATGCCTGCTGTTGTGGGAGGCAAAGCAGAGGATGGAAGGAATCTGAGGCCTGGATATTATCCTTGTGTTACAGGACCCATCCCGAGGCTGCCTTCTTCCATATCACTTCTACGTTCTCAGTTAGTAACAATAAATGTCCTTGTAGCTTGAGCCACCATTAGCTGAGTTTATTGTTATTGCAGATCGGTCCTTACTGGCAGAGAGGGCTTGCACTGAGAAGTAGTAGTAGAAATGTCTATGCCACATGTGTTAGGTTGGAATTCAGGCAACACCCCAGTCCCCTCACCCCGCTGGCCTCAGGGGAAGTTTCACCCAGACCTTGGCCTGCCTCCTGCCTCTGGAACAGGAGACCCCCCCCCCACCTGCTGTGTCTGTTTGGCGGGAGGCACTGCCCTTCCTGATGCTGAGAACTACTGACCACCTGGGCCCTCACCCCAAGCTGGACATCCACCTTAAAAGCCGGATCTTGATCTGGCCTTTCGCTTTCTTCCATTTTGGGAGCTAGCCTGGAGCTCAGGGTCCCTTTCCTCCTATTAAAATCTTTCCTTTCAGAGCGGTCTCCCTGGTGGTCGTTTTCATTTTAACAACATGAATGACTTTTTCTATTTAATTTAAATGAAATTTTGGCTCAGGTCTCATCAATGGGTCAGCCAAGGTTTTTTTTCAAGAAACAAAAGGCACATTTGGCCAAGAAAGTGGTGTAGGCAGGCAAGCATTAGGCTTAGAGGTCATTGAACAAAGGACCCCATCTCTTGTTCCCCTAATATTAGGAAGAGAAGAAATGCTTCCTCCTCCACCAGAGGAGCAAAGTCCTCTGGTCCTGGGAGTCTGTCGATCATTTACCTGTTCAAGAGACTACAGCTCACCTACAGACATGTCTAAGAGGTGA
>PVHP010018254.1:0-33302 GCA_004024765.1 Zapus hudsonius | reverse complement strand
CCCCTCCCCATCCCTGATCAGTTGTATATCCTCCTCTGTGGGCTGTCTGTATTAGTCCTTGTGGCAAGGTATCCTGTATATCTTAGTACTCATCCCAGTCTTCCTGGCCCAAGTGTGTTGTCACTGATGGGTGTCATGCCTCCGGACCGTCTCCCCCACCACGGCTCTCACAATCTTTCCGCCCCCTCTTCCGCTTAGATAGTGTGGTGATTTTTACAGGCTTCCATAGCTAGTAACTGAAGGGACTGAAACTTGCCAGGCATGTGCCACTCCTAAATGTGTTCACCCTATTGGACCACCACACAAAGCACTCAAAACTCAGTTCGAACAAATATTTTATAAAAGTGCTGGAAAGATGGCTCAGCAGTTAAGGCACTTGTCTGGAAAACCTAATGATCCGAGTATGATTCCTCAGTACCCATGGAAAAGCCAAATGCATGGAGTGGTACATGCATTTGGAAGACATTTGATGTGGCAAGAGGCCCTGACCCACCCATCCTCTGTCTCTGTCTCTGTCTCTCTCTGTCTCTCTCTCTCTGCTTGAAAATAAATTTTTTTTAAAAACTCATTATGCTAGTTGACACAATTTATACTTTATTTAAATCTACATGGTAAACTTAAGGACATCACTGAGTGATAAAATTAAGTTATGCTAACGTAATAAAGATTCTCAGCAAAAGATTTCAAGAAATATTTTGTAATATTGAAAGATAGGAGCATTTTTTTCAAATATACTTAAAAATACAATATTCATTGAAACATAATTTATGTAAGCAAAACAGTAAGATTCTGGGCATGTGTATTAAATATAGTATGGCAACTTAGATGAATACAATCTTATCTTATAGAATCTTATACAATCTTATAATAATTGACCAGCCAGTTGCTCTGATTTCAATTCATGCCCACAGTTCACAATTAGATTTGGAGTTTGTGTTCCAACTTTAAATTCTGTACCTTCTTCTGAGATAAAAATCTTAGATGAGAGACCATTAGGCAATGGTTGGTGGACTTTCGGGGATCAAAAAGAGAGTAACCAAGGTAAAAACACATAAAAGATTAAACAGAGAAGTTGTGCTAGGAATAAGGTCCAAAATTTATTATAGAAGTAGGAGGATTTCATGAGAGAGACTGGAAAGAAAAGAATGGAGAAAGTTTGAATTTTGAGGTTGCTGTGAGTTTTCATAAAAGTCCTATGATCCCAAACTTGCACTAGAAAGATTGAGTCATTATTCTTTAAATTAGTCGTTTTCAGAATGAACTATTTCCTTAATTGCTTCCTTAAAATTGAATCTTCTGCTACCATTTAATAATTTTAAGAAAAAAACTATGTTTAACTTGGTAATTTTTCAGCCACAAAAAGAACATTTCCTCAGTTCCACAGGTCTCCATATTGTTACCACAGAGTCTAAGGAGTAAACCATTTTACTCAGTGTATTATACATGATGTCTTCATTTTATTGAACTTTATTAAGGTAGGCCATTTGGGACTCATGAATGCCAAATGTGAACTAGATCTTGCACACCACAGGGCTGAATACTCCTTGTCCTGTGCTTTCAGCTTTCAGTGTTCACTGATACAACTAGGGATTGAGCAATAGAAAGTTATGAGAAGGATAAAAGAGCTTTTGTCATAAGCATAAAAGGCTTTCTCCCTTTGGGATTCAATTACAGATTGCTTCATAAATTCCTTCTAAATAATACACTTGGAAATTGGCACTCTAATGATATTATCAGGGTAGTTGTCACAGAATAAAGATGATAAGCATTGTCTGGAGAAAAACAATGACATGATTAAGACAGAACATGCAAATACAGATATATCTCACTGGTCTGGGATGTAATTTTCTTTTAATTTTTTTGAAACAATACTCATTGCTGATTTCAATACTGTTGCAAAGTATGCTGGGAAAAGGTAAATGGAAACAGGCATGGAAACCTTTGAAGAAGATTTCATAGGCATCAGGAAAGGAAGGATTGTCCATTTGCCCAGGGCATCCTGACTACAGTTGTATACAACTTGAACTTCCTCTAGATAGAATTTCCTGTGACTTGTGAATATTGTTGTTTTCCCATTTCTGTGAGTGTGTTGGTATTAATGTATGTCAAGTTCCATGGAGTGAGCAGAAAGATGTGTTGTCACTATTGTGCCCAAATCTTCTCTCTTGGTCGTTTACCAACTGTAGGTGCAAAATATGCCAATTTGTGTCATAACAAAAGACTGATGAAAATTTAGGAAAAGATGTTTTTCTCAGCTCTAAATCCAAAACCTTAGCTTATCTGTGAAATTAAAATAAAATAGAACTTTTTTAATTATAAAAGTCATTCTTACTATGGAATACTTTGAATGGTTTGGGTGACATTTAAATGAAATGGAACTAAATTGTGACTATGTCAAACCTCTGTATATTGAGTTTTCAATGTGACCTATTCCGTGGCAGGATTTCCTAAAGTCTAGTGACATTGTTCTCTGTATTGTACCTGCCAGAATGGATAGAGGCTCTCCAGAATGAAACGGATATTGGAATCAGCAGAAAGTGATTACAGGTGGCATCTGGCAGGAGTCATTTTCTCTTAAGGTTTTGACATGTTATTCCTGGAAAATCGGTTCTATTAGCTATCTAAAGGAACCAGCTGTACCATAGGAGATTATGCCAATAAATCTTTATATATGGTGTGTAATTATCATGTGATCAACCATGTTTGTTTAGAAATGGATTCCATGGAATCCAATTTAAGTTTCTTAGGTGCTTCCTTAATGAATAAACATGGATGAAGGTTGTTTTTTCATGGTAAGGTCTAGTATTAACATATATTGGTATATTGGTAAACTGCTCTATCTTTGCATTCGTGTTTTTGAAATCATAAGCTTGATGAGTTCAATATATCTTGCAAATATATATTTAATGACATATATTTTCTGTGGCATGTAGCAGTCATTGATTGCATATGTGTGAAAAGATGAAATGGAGCAAAGTGGAAAAATAATGACATGAATGTACTAAGAGCTGTATGATCATTTTGAAAACAGATGAGAACTCACTCCTGTCAGAGGATTAGAAAGTCTCTACAAGCTCTTTCAGGTTGTCTTTTTCTTGAACAGAAGCCATGATAAATCTTGTTTGTTAGCAGCTTGCTTATTCCTTACAGCCATATCTACTTTCTACTTTTACATTTATTTAGATCCTATATAAGCCTTTCTCGGTTCAGTTTATGTGTAATCCTTGCAGATATTGTAGATTTCCAGTAACCATAAATATCCTCAATGCTCTCTACTCTACTATAGCATAGAATGAGAAATCGTTAGTGCAGATAGAGGCTGTCTTCTAGGTAATAGTTGAATTTCTACTCATGCTTCTAAGTCAAGAGCAAATGTCGCCTCTCTGATCTCTACAGGAGCACTTACCTCCTTAAGGCCATGCTTGGGTCTTGGTTTTTTTCCATACTCTTTTTTTTTGTCTTCTGTTTTCTTCTTCCTTATTTTTCCTGTCTAAACTCATTTGCTCTGCATTTTGAAAAAAAAAGTACAACTGACAGAAAACCCTTCTGCACATTTCCATTTGGTGTTGTGGAGAAAAATCCATAGTATAAGACAGAGTACTTACCTCATAGGGTTTTGTTTCTCTAATGATGCCGGAAACACATACCAGAAATACAACAATACTATCGTATACAGAACCTTAATTATGCAATGAAAGCAATGACATATCAGATGAACCACATGGGGTCTTGGTATATCAAGAAGTGATTCGGTCACCATGCACAAAAATCAACCCTATAGATTTATCCTGTGTGGCCACTGAGGAGGATACCCAGAGGATTGGGAACAGGGAGGAGGGAAATAATTTTGGATAATAAAGATTAAAAGACTCTAAATGGATCAAAGACCTCAAAATAATACCTGAAACTCTGTAAACACCGGAAGAAACAAATATCAGGAATGAGATACCCATGAGATAAGAGTAGGGAAAAACTTCTGGAACAAACCTCCAGTAGCCCAGGAAGTGCAACAATCACCTAACCAATAGGACCTCATCAAGCTAAAAAGCTTCTGTACTGAAAAACATAGCATAATCAGAGTCAACATACCACCAACAGATGGGAGAAAATGTTTGCCAGCCATAAGTAGGACAAAGTCTAATATTTAGCACTTAATAAGAACTAAAATAATTAAATAAGAAATCAAACAGCTCTCTCACAAAATGGGGCATTGAACTCAATAGGGAATTCACAGAGGAGGAAACACAACTGGCCAATTCTCATTTAAGAAAATTTTCATCATCCTTAATCATCAAGGAAATGCAAATCAAAACAAGGAGATTCCACCTTATTCCAGTCAAAAGGACAATCATTAAAACATCCAATAACAACAGATGCTGGTGAGGATGCAGGGGAAAAAAGGAACCTTCATTCACTGCTGGTGGGATTGCAAATATGTACAAACACTATGGAAAGCAGTGTGGAGACTCCTGAATAGGATGGATATAGAGCTACAAACTGACTGACCCACATATCCTTCTACTGGGCATTTGCCCACAAGATTCTTTGCTTTAGCACAGAGATATTTGCTTAGCCATGTTTATAGCCACTAAATTCACAATAGCTAAGAATTGGAGTCATCCCAAATGTCCACCACTAGACAAATGGATATCAAAATTGTGGTACATGTACACTATTGAATTCTACTCAACTGTAAGGATAAATGACATCATGATTTTAAAGAAAAATGGACAGACTTGGAAAAGATCATACTTATTGAACTCACAGAAGAACAGAGAGACAAATGCCACATATTCTTGTTCCTCTGCAGTTCCTAACCAGGTTAAGCTTGAACAGGAAGAAAATCTACAGGTTAATTGAGAGACTGACAAGGGAGATGGAAGAATTAGTGGGTTGTAGGGAGAATAGGAGGATGGGAAATACATATAGGCTAATCTAAAAGAATAATCAATGCCATAAAATATTTACTTTCATACAATAAGCTTTCAAGGAAGCTGGGAACATCATATGGTAAGAGGGACCCTGAATAGGGATGGAGGAAGCCCAACCCTAAGACAAGGTACTCTAGTCTATAACTCTCTGTCCCAGTAATTGGTTACTTCCCACACTGAGCTATTGATCAAAGAGATCCATGAGGTCCCCAAAACAAGAGAGGCAAAAGATAAAAATGTATTGCTGACTATACCACAGACTATTTTCATACAAGAGACCCTGCTGGATCCAGAAAGGTAACTGGCTCCCAGATGGTAGCCTGTGTAGTGCTGGAAGGCATTACATGAGCTGGCAGGGAATATTGGCAACAATACTTAGAGAAAGCAGAGAATATTGATATACAACACTGACCAATGTTTTGAGAATTCTGAGGACATTGCTAAAAGGCAGAGACCAGCAAGCCAAGAAGTGCTTATTTGTGCAAAAGTGGTACTAAACCTAGGTGGGAAATCAATGGCTTCATTGGCTAAGAGATCCACTCAGTCGCAAATAATCCTTAAATGGAACTGGGATCCATGTTAAACTCTTATGGAGATCAAGAACCAGGACTCTAAGAGGAAACTTCCACTAACCAGAGCTCTACAGAGAGGCTACACCCATTAGAATCTCACAAAATCAACAATATTTGTCTCATTTAATTTACACTGATCTTACTCTAGGTTGGACATTCTGTTTGTATTTTTCAGAAGGCATTGAGAACTGTGGACAACCTAATTCCACCAACAGGACATAGGAATATGGCTGACGCCCAAGCAGGAGATAAACCACCCTAATTTATCACCAAGGGCCCAAGCAAAACCTTTGAGGAAGTGGAAGGATGAACAAGAGAACTAACTAACTCCACAGCAAGTCAATCTATAAAAGGGTAAGGGAGACAGACATCCAGGATACCCAACACAACACAGTCTGTTATAGTCAGACACACTGCTGGGATGAATCTCCAAACCAGGCACAGTATATGGGAGGAAAGGATTTATTGAAGCTACAGATCCAGGAAGTGTTCCATAATGACAAAAGAGGCTGGTCCCCTTTCACAGGTCCAAGCAGAGAGAAAAACCCACCATTAGCACCTCACACACAATAGCAAATAGGCAGGAGGGGGGATTTTTTTTCCCCTTTATATAGCCTTAGGGTGGGGTCTTGCAACTCTTTCCCAGACTTAATGGCTTCCTGAGTCTCTGAAATTTCCTTCCTAGCACTGCCCACAGAGGAAGGGATGCTCATTTCTAGCTCTCCTGAGATTTCTCATATTCTTCCCCCTACTGAGAGGCTGCCTTCCTGTAAACATCCTTAGTGACCCACCCAAGATAAATAAAAAGATCAAGTTGACAATAAAACCTAAGGATCACACAGTCCAAAGCAGAAATTCAGTGACTCTTAGGATTTCAACAGTAAAGTAGACTTAAAATTCGCCAATAAATATATATTAAAAAAAATTCGCCCATCGTGACTCAGAGAACTTAGTAGAAGAGGGAACAGAAAGATTGTAAGAGGCATGGTTGGGCAGAATATTCAGAGACATTGCCCCCCTCATCAACAACACACAAAGAAAAAAATGGCTACTTCTTTTAACACTGACAAGGGCTTCCAGTGGTTTGGGGACAGGGAGGAGGAAAATGGCGGTGCCATCACAAGACTTTCTCATACAATGTATGCAATTATTAACAAAAATATGTTTTTTAAAAAATATTTTATTTATTTATGAGAGAAAGAGAGAGAGGCAGACAGAAAGAGAATATGGACACAGCAGGGCCTCCAGCCACTGCAAATGATCTTAAGACACACCCGCCCTCTTGTGCATCTGGCTGTATATGGGCACTGGGGAATCGAACTCTGGTCCTTCTGCATTGCAGGCAAATGCCTTAATCGATAAGCCATCTCTTTAGTCCAAGTAAGTTTTATTTATGTATTTATTTTTTTTAAAGAAATGAGAATGTGTGACATGTAGAATCCTTCTTACATGCAGAAATCTTTAAGTCATAACTATGGAAGACAGTTCTTTATATTTTTTTTCCTGAAAATTCCTACTATATTTTAATTTTCACATCTAAGTTGAAAAAAATTTTCATGTAGAAAATCAGTGCAAGGAATCATCTTGATAAAATTTATGACATTGTAAAAAGTCATCTCTGGCTTCTGGTCAGTCTGAGAGATTTACTACTGAACAACTAGAATCCATGTATTGAATGTTGTCTGCTGTAGAGTGCAGTCATTAGTTTCAAGACTAACCTGCTATTTCAGGAAAGATAGGGGGGGGAAAGGCATTATCAGGGGTGCCTCCTCAAATGACTTGTTTCTCCAGGGTCTTGGGTTTTTTATTTTGTTTTGTTTTTGCTGTGAGGTTTTTATATAAGAATAAAGTACGTGATGATGATTCTCTGTTGGTAGAAAAAAATCCCATATCAATAAATCTTACATCATTATTTTTCTCCTATTACTGTGTCAGTGGCATTTTGTAATTTACATGATCAACTTAAAAAAATAAATAACAGATGAAGCATCAGTCTGTCTGACTCTGGTGCCTATGGGCGATTTGCCAAGGATAAGCTGATAAAACACAACCTGGGACAAGCTCCATCTGTCCCATTTTGACGATATACAGCGTCACATCTGAGTAGTGCAAGAAATAACTTCAAGCTACACCCCGGGGAAGACAGCAAGGGAGGGCTCCTGATCACACTGATTAAAAGAAACGAACCTTTAGTTTAGGTTGTAAGTATGCATTTGAACTAGGTAGCTATTTTCAAATAAGCTTCTGCACTCATCCAAGTCACTCAGTAATATAAAGCAAATGCAGGTCAATTCATTTCGAGTGTACAAATCCTTGATTTTTGCCATTAAGAACATATTTTGAAGAGAGCACTGCATTCCTCTGTTAAGAAAATAGAACTTGAAGGATGCAAAATGGAATGTGTTTTGTAGAAAATATGAAGACCAGGGGCATCTTTAAGCTAGGTCAAGGGTTCATGATTCAGTCAGGCTTTACAGAAGTTTTCAAAAACAAGCTCACCAAAGCTAGGAGAGTCAATGGGAACTTATCATTCTACCTGTTTTTTTTTTAAACAGATCATTTATTTATTTGAGAGAGAGTAAGAGAGCAAAAGGCAGATATAGAGACAGAATGGGCATGCCAAGGCCTCCGGGCACATGTGCCACCTTGTGCATCTGGTTTTATGTGTGGGACTCGAACTTCGGTCCTCCTGCTTTGCAGGCAAACATCTTAACCACTAAGCTATCTCTCCAGCCCTGTACCTGACTTTTAGTGGAATTCTGAAATTACTACATAAAGCATGTGATGCAGTTGGAAATCCACATGCAGACTTTTGAAACCCCAAAGACCCATTGAAACATCTGGAGATTCTGCGATAAAAGTTTCCTATTTAGGGTTATCAGTAATTGTAAATATTTCAGATTAATACTCTTTGATTTGGCTTTAATAGTTATGTTTAATGAACATTAAAACAATTCATATATGCTATTAGTCACTCTTAGAAATAAGATTTGAAACACTTTTGAAAAAGTTGAAAATGAGTAAACAAATTAACTCTGAAATGGAAGTAATTTGATTTCTCTAAGGAAAAAATGATATTCTATTGTTCTTTTTTTTTCCCCTGAGGCAGTGCTCATTTTAACCCAAGATTACCTGGAACTCATTCTGTACCCCAGGCTGGTTTTAAACTCATTGAGATCTTCCTACTTCAGACTCCAAAATGCTTGAATTAAAGGCTTGAACCATCGCATTCTACTGTGTATAACTTACTTCTTATGTCAGTATCTAGTTTTTAAAATTCCAGTTTTTAATGCTTACAGTCTAAATGAATAAGAATGTACGGGGCTATGTTTTACTCAATGATGATGGTTCATTTTCATGATTGTCAGACAACATTTAATGAAGCCAAACTATGTCTTTATTTTGTGTTATTCCCCAATGAGTATTTTGTTGTATAGAAACAACATTTTTTTAAAACATTTTATTTATTCATTTTCAAGCAGACAGATACAGAGAGAGAAAGAGAGAGAGAGAACCAGGGCCACCACCTTGTGGATCTGGCGTATGTGGGTCCTGGGGAATTGAACCTGGGGCCTTAGGCACTGGAGGCAAGTGCCTTAACCACTGAGCCATCTCTCCAGCCCGAAACAACATTTTTAAAACAGAAAGTAATCTGTTAAGTTGAACACTGGTGACTCACGATGATATTATAGCTCTTGTAAAAGAAAAATGAATAATAAAACAAGATAAAGCTCAGTGAGCAACTAAATCAGTTAGACATCATGTTTCTATAACCATCAAATGAGATGATTTCATTAGGTTATTTCTAAAATTCCTACTGCTTTATTCTCCTTGATAAATGAATTAGCATTGCAAATCCAAATAGAACAATGCTGCATATACAGCTAATAATGCTTCAGAAATTCTACTGTGTTCTTGATGTTAGAGGCAAAGACAATACCGTTGACATATGGGTCCAGGTAAATCCTGCTTAGGAGAGCCCCATCTGTTAAACAGGGTATTTTCCATTCTCTGATCAGTAGATACTAGTAACAATGCACTTGCTTTCAATAGTAACTGGGAAAATTGAAATAAAACCAATGATAATACTAATATCTACTGCCAAAAATTGGTGAAAACTAAAATGTTCAATAATATCAAGTGTTGACAAGAATGGGAAATCCTGAGCTGGAGACATGGCTCAGTGGTTAAGGCAATTGCCTCTAGTGCCTAAGGCCCTGGGTTCAATTCCCCAGGACCCACATAAGCCAGACCCACAAGGTGGTGGCCTTGGTATGCTCTCTCTCTCTCTCTCTCTCTCTCTCTCTCTCTCTCTCTCTTTCTCTCTCTGCTTGAAAATGAATAAATAAAATATTTTCAAAAGTGGGAAATCCCAACAGCAAGAATTATGTTTAAGATATTGGTCAAATATCAGAAATTAAAGTCAGTTTGATCTTATCTACCAAAATTAGTGAAGTTCATTTTAAAATATCTCTCACTCCATATATATATAATATATACATATATATATAATACATGTATGTCACTTTCCATATTGAAATATGTCACAATATTTCATAAATTCAAAAGTGATTTATTTTGTATTAAATATAATGTTTCTGACACTGGTAAAAAGATATTCAATATTTCATAAAATCTTTAAAGAATATACTTTTAAAAAAGGATTCACTTCAGCTAGCAGACTGAATTTTTATATTTTCTTCAATAGTATACACATTATAGGTATCATTATAGGTTTTTCAAATATAGTTGGTTTTTATTGATTCTTCTAATTTATCTAATCTCCCTGGTTCCCCTTCTCCCCCTGTGTAGTTTGCTGGCTCCTGTTTACCCATGGCAAGTGTTCTTTCTGCCTTTCCCCAGCCTCTTATTAACCACTTTTGGTGGTTTGAATCAGGTGCTCCCATAACCTTATATGTTATGAATATGAATGCTTGATCCACAGTTGATTATGATTTTGGAATTGGAACCTTGTTGGAGGTGTGTTGTTGGGGGTGGGCTTATGGGTGTTATAGCTGGCTTCCTTTCCATTGTTTGACACACTCTTCTGATGCTGTGGTCCAACTGAGGCTGGCCAGGAGGTGATGTCCAGCCTCTGCTCATGCCATCATATCCCCTGCCATCATGGAGCTTCCCCTCGAGTCTGTAAGCCAAAATAAAACCATTCATTGGGCAAGCTGCTTTTGGCTGGGTTCTTTCTGCCAGTAATGTTTGACCCCTCTACATACAAACATGAATATATTTAAAACGTGTTCACCATCCCTAGCTGTTGCGGTCAGCTTTCTAGTTGCTGCGCAGAAAGAACCCAAACAAAAGCGGCTTGTGGAGGAATGGGTTTATTTGGCTTCTGGACTCGAGGGGAGACTCCATCCTGGCAGGGAAAACGATGGCATGAGCAGAGGGCTGGACATCACCTCTGCCACAGCACTGCAAACAGCGGCAGGAAGGTGGGCCAAATACTGGCAAGGGGAAGCTGGCTTATAACCCCATAAGCCCGCCCCTGACAACACAGTTTCATGGAGGTTGTAAAACCCAAACTGCCATCAGCTGAGGATTGATCATTCAGAACACATTCATTTGTTTGTGGGGGACACCTGGATCAAACCATGACACTAGCCATCACAGAAATACAAATTAAAACTACTTTAAGACATCTTCTAATCTAAGTAAGAATGGCTGTCATGAAGAAATGACATCAAATGCTGGAGAGGGTGTGGGAAAGGGTGACCCACTGTTTATCAAATCCAAAGATTTGGGTCGCTCATGATTCTATTTCATCTCTTCTAAGAAAAATTTCCCTGTTGACTTCTAATATTTTCTCCATGAAACAAGTTTCTATCTTCTTTTATTTTTATCAGAAAAAATATTTATGAAAAGTTCTCAATTGCAGAGAAATTTCCTTCTCTTTAAAGTCTCCATTCAGTCACAATCTTATTTTTTGGTGCCATTTCATAGCAAATCTTCAAATATATCTATATTCCTTTAAGTCCTATTAGTTTTAGTCTATCACTTCTTAGCTTCTATCTCTATTTTCTTTTTAAAAAATATTTCTATTTATTTATTTGCAAGGAAAGAGAGAGAGGGAGAGAATGGGTGCACCAGGGCCTCTAGGCACTAGCTCCAGAAGCATGCACCGCTTTATGCATCTGAATTACGTAGGTACTGGGAAATGAAACCTAGGTCATTAGGCTTTGCAGGCAAGTGCCTTAACCACTGACCCATCTCTCCAGTTCCAATCTCTATTTTCTTCAGTCTTAAGACAGGGAATACCAACAGCCCTCCTGTTCTTATGCACTCCACATGCTTCTTCCCCAGCTCTACGCAGTATCTGAACATGAACACTTTTCCATGAAACACCTTCTTCATTTTTTTATATACCTACATTCATTTTCAGGTGTTCTTGTCCATTATCAAGACTTGAAAAATCTGCTAAGATACTGATATTTCCTAAATGTATATCTTTACTTTGGAATTATTTCATGCTATTCAATTATTTCATACTCTCCAGGGCTATGTTTAATCTCAAAAATACTTGGCATCTCCATGACAGGTGGAATAATCTCAGATTTAGTCTGACGAAGGTAAAGTCTTCCTTCCCTGTTCTCCATCTCACTAGTCCTTGAGACTTTTCCATCTTTGTTTCTCCTGGGTCGATTTTTAAGTTAAACATCTCGGTAAGTCTTCTGTTCATATCATCTTTGCCCCCATATTCATAACATTAGCAAACTTCAATTCAGTTGCTAAAATATTCTGTGTCTGTTGCTGGTCTCTCCTGTTGTCATGCTTTAAAAGCCATCATCTCTTGTCTAGAGTTCTTGCCAGCATCTGACTTATCATCCTGATTGTATTATTATTAATCCATTAGAGACACAAACAGAACATTTAATTTCTAATGGAATCTCATCACTGCTTACTTAAAAGCTCAATGGCTGCCAGTGGTTCTTTTAATAAGATTACTCAACAGATGAAAGAACCAGCAGGACCCAAATCCTCTCTCTCTCTCTCTCTCTCTCTCTCTCTCTCTCTCTCTCTCTCTCTCTCTCTCTCTCCCTTCTCTAGCTCCCTGTTTGGTTCCTTCTTCCTCAAAGAGCTTTCTGGGCAATGACAGTCTCTAGTCTTTCTGAACACTCCAGTCTTTTGCACACACACACACACACACACACACACACAGATTTGCATTGGCTCTTATGCCTGAAAGATATTCTTCCAGATATTTCTCACTGCCTTATTTTTACCCTTGTAATCTTGATTCTTTAACGCATTCTCTGGAAATTTCCTAATACAAGAGTTGCTTTTTAAGACAAAGTATAGATCACAAGCAGTCACTCTGCTGAGGTTACATATTAGCTTAATGCAAGTTCATGTTAGAGACAAGAGTTTAAAAGACAGGACCGCCTCTGCCACTGCCCCCACACCTGGATAGTACCATGGATGAGAGGCTTGGCTCATGCTCACTCTGCTAGTGACATGAGGCTGAATGTCCTGGTCAGAATTTGTGTCTCTGAAGCATGGCATCCACCATACAAAGTTAAGGAAGCTCCATGTTCAGGGCTGCGTGCCATTCCATAGGACTTGGCTCCATTGATTTTGGACCTTAGTGAGGTGGAAGATCTCATATTATGTCCCATAGGAAGCAAGGAGCAAGGAAAAGGCCAAGGACCAGGAATAACCTTCCAAAAGTGCACCCAGTGATCCACTTCTGAAAAAGATACTCTACCTCTTTATATTTCTACTACTTTCCAAAAATTCCATCACCAGTGGGAAGCCACACATTTAACACTGTAATAGTTTATGTAGACATTTAATTTTCAAACCATAAGATCCAGGTAAGTCATGAATGAGATAAATAATATTACATGTTATTTTATTAAACCAACCTTTCTATAAACAAGAGATTTATTAGGTTCTGGAAATCACTGCTGGATAAAAGTTATATTTTAATATAATGGATGGTAGGAAGCTAGAGCTATTGGCACTTCCTGACCTGAGGGTTTTGTATCTCTCATACTTCATATGCATTTGAATATAGACAGCTTTGTAAGAAATATGGGGAAAGGTGATAGATTTCTCACATGCTGTTATAAAAGCAATTAAAGGAGAGGTGTGGTGTAGGGGTTTTTTCTTGAAGGAAACTAGCTTATATTGTTTATCAAAATGGTTTGAGCAACAATAACTGAAATTAAACACTTATAATCTCTTCAGAGCAGTCTTGTTTTTACTCATTTAAAATGAGATTTTATTTCACACATTACTAAGTCTATTAGGGAATTGATTTCTTGTGAGCCAAATACTTTTTTTAAAGTTATTTTGTTCTTAGATCTATTCCTAGACACTCAGGGAGAGAAAACAAAATAAGTGCTAACTTTTAGTTAATTTTATAAATGAGCAGTGTTAATCTTTCATATTATTTTGTACTTAAGGTTGTTTCATTTAGGGAAAATTCTAGGTGTTTCTAGCTGTGTTTAACAAATAAATGTAATAAAATAGAAAATGTCTATTAGGTTGAGGAATTAATAATGGAGAAAGTCATCAAACACCACAAATATGTAGTTATTGTAATTTTTGTAATTAAATATTATTTTTATTAATTGTACAAACTAATATGTTTCACTGTGACAGATATAATTACTTTGATTATATTTTCTATCATTGACACTTATTCCTGCTTTCCCCTCCTTCTGGATCCCTTTCACTTTCATGATTTCTTGTTTATTTTTTTTCTCAGTGCTGTGGGTTGAATTTAGGGCCTCAGAAATTTGAACATTCAAGATGAATGCTTTTAATCTTGAACTATATCTCCAGGATCTCCTGATCCTATAGAAATCCATACATGTGAGACAATATGTGTTACTTGTCTCTGGGTGTGTGGTTTATGTCACTTGTATGATCACCTGTCTTTTTTTTCAACCACACATGACATGAATAATACTCCATTTTGTATATAGGCCACTTTTTATTATTTAGGGAAATCCTTATATCTGTAATAGATTAGTAGTTATGACATTAGCACAATCATTTGTAAAATCATATAAATTTATATATTTTGAATGTAAATCTGAGAAAGTGATCATAATTAAACCTATTCCACAAATGTGGGAACTAAGGTACAGAGAAATAAGTTGTTTTTATAATAGACTTGTCAGTGAGTCAGGCTTGAACGCTTGACAGTCTGACTCCAAAGCCTTTCCTCTGCCCTATGGGATGCGACACTATTTATTTACTCTCTGTTTGCTTTTCTGAGTGAATTTGGCATCATGAGAAAACAATATTTAGAGCTATATTTTATAATGGAATTTTTCAAATTCAGTGGTTTGGAAAGTTTCTTTACAAATAGCACGAGTCAGTGGGTAGAGGATATATTTTATCCTCACTGTTTTATTCCTCAGAAAATGAGAACAGAGGAAGCACTAGTATTGCTTTGGATGTCAAGATTCAAAATGCAAGATTTTTTCAGCACCTTCATTCACGGAGATTAATGGTTTGTAGCCTAGAAGAAAATGTGGACGTGATAATTAAAGATGGCCATTAGAAGACAAATCTCAGGGAAGTCTCTGAGCTCTGAAGCAACGGTTATATTGAGGAGTGAGGTGCTCCTCAATGCGAAGGGAGAAATCATATCTGTGTTATGGCCACTGGTTATTGTCTGTAAGTAGGAGCAGGACCGGGTGAGTTCTGCACAGGGTCCATGGGGCAAAGTGGCTCACAGTAAACCCTTGACATTAAATCTGAAGCAGCCAGAACACAGCTCTGGGAAGGGACAGGAGCGGGGCTTCCACAGTTGTCTACATGTGAATAGTGTCCAAAACTTAAAACTTTCCCCTGAGCATGATAGAAACACCTCAAATATAGGGGTCATGGGAAGGGCAAAAAAGGCACCAATTCTGGAAACTGGTTTTATTTCCTTCTGATTAAGACTGTTAAGACTGGTTAAGATTGCTGACATAGAGATAATGCTTCTTTTTCTAAAGATATCCCAATCCATATTTCAAACAACAACAGTAACAACAGCAACAAATTATCTTTGCTTACTTAGGGCTAGAATATATGTGACCTTTGAGTTTAGTCATCTTAGCACGCCTCTTTGGTTCCTACACCTGAGCAATGTATTTCATAAAACCACCTTACAAGTACCCATGGAAGAAAGAAATTCTTTAAGATTTTTGTACTTAACTTTTAAAGATTACTTAATATTTAAATAGCTATCTAAATTAGATATTTGAACAATGTACCTTCAAAAGCCACAAAATCATATATAGGCATTGATGATGTAGACACTTGATGGCCTCTTTCTCCCATTCTCTCTCTGTTTCTCTCTCTCTCTCAAGCACACACACACACAAGCACACACACACACACACACACACACACACACACACACAGAGAGAGAGAGAGAATACTTGCACTTAAGTCTAAAATAAGACATAAGTCATCTATGCTTAATGTAATGATTACATGTGTTTCTCTCTGACAGCTGACATTCTTTTCTGCAGTGAAGCCAAGAATATTGCTTTACCTGAATGGAGGTCTCTGTTTGGGGGGGGGGCTCTTCTCTTGTGTCTTCCATGCCAGTGACAAAATCCCATGTGTCTCACACCTTCTTATGTCATGAGACTTGAAATTAACCTTGGGCTGTTTGCACCTATCTCTTAGCACTGTGACATTACTAAGGATTTTATTATGCTGGGGAGATGGTTCCGTGGTTTAAGGCACACACTTTTAAGTTTCTTATAAAATTCAAAATTTGGTAAGACTTTTCAAAAAATAACATTAAGATTTGGAACTTTAAGGCTAACCTTTATTTTTTACAATAAGTGAATTATAGAATAACATTATCCAAGGTAATTCTGTCACAATGACATATGATACTGGTATAATTATTGCTATGATATATTTTTGAATAAACACAATATATACTATAGTTATGAATATTACTAATCAGTATGTAAAATAATTCAGTCACTTTTGAAAATAGTGTGGTGGCTTTTCAAAATACAGTTATTATTATATCTTCTGCTATCGTCACTTCTACACATATTCCTGAGAAGAGTTAAAATGAATTTTTACATAAGAATATATACATGAATGTTCACAGAAGTAGTATTTATAGCAATAAAAAAACGAAAAAGTCACTAAATGATTCAATGGTTAAACATGTTGTTGCCATACCATAGGCTATTATTTGACAAGAAGGAATGAAATATGAATACACCGTACAACATGAAATCTTAAATACTTATTCAATGTGGGTGAAGTCAGTTACAAAAGATAAATATTGCATGATTCCATCTATGTAAAGTGTCAGCAAGAGATGAATTCCCCTACATATATAGCTCAGTGGTTGCTGGTATGTAGCATTGGGGGAGGGGACAAGAAGTGACTAATAATAAATAATTATTTAGGGGATAATGAAAACATTCCAAAGACTTAATGTTGATACCTGCCAAATTTTATAAAAATGTTGAAATTCATTGATTTGTATACTTTCAAAAAATGATTCTTATTATATGTGAATTATAGCTGACTAGCACTTTATTATAAAAATTATTTGGTACCTTGATTGACACCTGTCAGTCATGGAAGATGATTGCTATTATTTTGGAAAAGGCCGGGACTATCATCCTAATGTTTTTGCTTTTTCCCTCTGAGAGATTCTTTCCTACAATTATCACATCATACACAACACTTTTGCTCTGTGATACAATGTATCTGTCAAAAAGGGATAAATGATGTTTATATTAGATTATCTCAAGTTATGTTGTAGCAGGAAGTAACCAGCAAACCTCAGGAGCTCTGAAATTAGCCAAAAGAGTTGTGTAAATTCTGTTTTGCTAGAACAGTGATGCCCATTTGTTCAGAGATTGTTCGTGGCTGTTTGCATGTAAGCATGGGCAGAGTCAGTTAGCGGTCCAGATGGGGAGCTTTTTGTTTGTGGGTTTTTACATGTTTTATGACATCTTCACACACACACACACACACACACATCTCCACATTATCTTCTCTTATCCTCCTCAGTCTTGCTGTATTTCTCATCAATTATCAGTGGCACCTTTTGCTGGAAAAATTGATCAAAAGAGCGAAAGGATAATAAAAATAACTATCGTGTACCCAGCCCCTAAAGGATACCCTTGAGAGAGTGGCAGGATAAGCAAGAGACCCATAACCACAGCCAATCAATCAACCCAGGATAAGTCAATGGACAGACATGGATTTCCAACACATCCCAAAGCAAAAGTAAAGAGTCACTTAAGACCTCAACAAGAAAGCAGTCTCAAAACTCACCCACCATGACTCAGGAAACTGAGCAGAAGAGGGGGCAGAAAGAATATAAGAGCCATGGTGAAGAGAATATCCAGAGACATCACCCCCTCTCAGCAACTATACACAATGGGGGGAGGGGAACCTGGCTGCCTCCTCTGCTATACATAACTCCCTACCACCTAGGTTGATCCAGCATGCCCACCGAGGAGGATACCCAGTGTGTTGGGGACGGGGAGGAGGGAAATGGGATACCAACACAATATTTGCCCATACAACGTATCTAATTTTGAATAATAAAGATATAAAAAACACAATAACAAAAGATGTCCTATAAGATCAGCATTGTATTGATTTATGAATAAGCTGCTTCTTATTTATTCTGTTTATTAGAAGTTGTGAATGAGCTTTGTTTTATAGTCTAACTTTTGACCAAACATTTTTGCTGATCTTTCCTGGACTTCCAATGTGTTTTGGTGTTTGGCTCTGAGGTTCTGAATGACTTCCTGGGGCAGCCCAGCCATGGCTTGTCCTTGCATCATTAGTGAAGACCAGGAGGGAGCTGGGATGATGACTTGACCGCTCTCCCTCCATTGCTGGGAAATGTTTCTGACCAGATAATGACACCTATCAGACCCATGCACATTTCATTGGCCAAAGCCATTCCTATGACAGTCCTCAACCTCCAGTTTGTAGGGACTGGCAGCTCTAACGATTACTTTGTAGACTCTGATATTTTGTTCATTTCTTTTTTAAATTTTTATTTGATTACTCTTTAAAACCATTTTATTGGGAACTTTAAGGTACTGCAAATTGCTCCTATTCCCACTGGACTCTTACACCCCCCCACTCCTATTCCACTAGGGCCAGTGTTCAACGGGTTCTTGATAATCACTGTGTGTGGTGAATGCACCAGTCAGTCCCTGTGGGAAGGACAGTGCTTCACAGTATACCTTCTCACCTTTTTCTCCCTGTATTCCACAGACTTTCCTAAGCCTTTGAGTTTCTGTCTGAAATGATTTATCTGAGTGTTTTCACATATATGACTTCAATATTATTAAACCTTACACTGGGTCCTTGGTTTTTATTTAGCTTCCTGACAGTTAGGCTCTTAGTTTTTCTAATACTATAAGCTCTATGCTTAATATCCTAAGGTTTGAGAGAGAATTTTACTATATGGTATAGCATATATTAGCATTACATAAGAATGAAATATCCATAATGTATACATAGATGTTATAAAATAGATATATGCAGGAAGCTTAAAGAATGAATACTATTTCAAAGAAGACTTATTTACTTCACAAAATAATCCACTGTTGGCTCTCCTTTTAGTTGTTAGGTTCCTTATGACATTTTAAATTATTGCATTAAAAATAATTGTATTTACAGGAAATTTTGAGCATCATAGGAAGGAAAATGTTATTTTTCCTAAACAACATGGGAAATTTATTTTTATTTTTAGAAACATGGACAAATACCTTTAATTTTTCCCATACTTATTGTAAATAATTAGATGTATTGCATGAGCGAATCTTATGGTGGTATCCCCATTTCCCTCCTCCTTGTTCCCTTCCTAGGTGGGCTCTCTGGACCAGTGTGATTAGGGGTTATGAATTGTACCACAGGTAGCCAGATTTTTTTTCTCTCTTTCAACCACACCATGTCTCTTACTACCTTTCTGCCCCCTCTTCTGCTCAGATCCTGAGTCCTGGTGGGTGAGTTTTAGGTCTGCTTTACTGTTGAGGTCTTAAGAGTCTCTGGATTTCTGCTTTGGACTGTGTTGGGTATCCTCAGTGTCGGTCTCCATTATCCTTTCACAGGTTACCAGTTTTGCTTTGGATGTAGGTCTCTTGCTCACCTCATCACTTCCTTACAGGTTTCATTTGGCCTCTGCATCTTTTATGAGTATCCAAGAGAAAATGTAAAATTGAAAGCAGTGAGGTGGACCATTGCCCTGCTATTCTAAAAGTTAGCGTTCTGCAAATACTAAATCAGACTCGGGCTGAATGATTTATAAACTCTGGATTTATTTTATTACAGAATAAACATTAGGAGAAACACATGCCCTGGCTATACAAACTTATGTAGGCTTGTTTTCAGCTTTTGTTGTTTTTGAAAATCTTGTCTCTAAACCAAGCAAAAATTCATCCAAAACTTTTAAAGCCTAATTTTGGACCCAATGAGATACATTATAAGGTCCAGGAATTCTGATAAATATGTCTCAATTCCTGTTTATCTTTTCACTTGGCATTATGAAACAGCAGAGAATGCCAGCTTTCTCTAATATTTGATTTGGAATTCGGGCAATCCAAAATTAGTTCCTTCTAAATTATCCAGACTCTGTCAACATTTGCCTGTAAAACATGTCTGGTGGTATTCTGTGCTGGTGTGATACTCAGTAGGAACTGTTACAAACACCATTGATGTACTTCAGATGGTCACAGTGATGATATTCTCTTGATAGATATATAAAACAAGGCTTCTTTACACTTGCTCAGTGAAGGTAATCAAGAAGACAGGGCTTCAGAAAGCACTCCAACACTTGACTTCTAAGATCTCACTTCCCTTTGTTCTCCCGCCCCCACCTCTCTGTTTGTTGGTTCCTCTTATCCAAGTCCACGTCCATTATACATTCCATATTTCCTGAGTTGTTTGGTACCATAGATCCATTTTCATGGTTTTAACATGTTGTCTCACTCTTGGGTGAGTAAAGTCTTTCACTTATCTAATTCTTTCTACACACAGAATGATTGCAGGGACAATAACATGGGAAATGGCAGTCAAGTCTTCCCTTGTTAAATCAACATTCTGATCATTTGTTTCATTCTGGACAACAAACTAGAAACCTGCCTTCCAAGCCACAAACCTTTCAGTGACCTCGATTACAGGGTCACCCCAGTGCACTAGGAGTTTATGTCTAAGATAAATGGAGGAATAACCATTTATTTTAGTGTTGGGAGATGCCAGTTTCACTATAAAATGAGTGTAAAGAAGGCTAAAAGTGTACAAGCCTGGGATACGATGTTGCAACTTGGACTGTCCCTCTGTGGGTATTGTTCTTTCATGGGCAGACACACACACAATATAGACGCACATAACACATACATGCACACAGAAAGCACACACACACACTTATTAGCTCAATAATATTAGAAGACAATCAAAAAGTATGTCATATTTGGAAGCAAAAGTTGTAATGTATTGGACAGGAGAGGTGACTCAGTGGGTAAGGTGATTTCTTGCAAAGACCAATGACTTTTGGTTTCTTTCGCTGGTACCCACGTAAATGCATGTGTGTGCAGTTCATTTGCAGTGGCTGGAATCTCTCTCTCTCTCTCTCTCACTCTCTCTCTCTGTTTCTCTCTACTTGAAAATAAATAAAATTTATAAATTGCTAAAACTTTGTAAAGTCTGATCTTGAGTCTCATTAACAGATCATACTCTAGCCATGTGACACTGAGCATGTGTAAATATCTCCATGCATAGTCACAACCCTGTTTGTAAAACAACATCAGCAGTGTTCTCTATAGTGTTACAGGGTTTCTAAAGAGAATAATATGGTTGGAGGAAAACGAGGAATACAGGTGAATGGTAGTGCATCAGTATAACCATGGTGTATTCTAAACATGAATGAAAGCATAATAATGAGACATAATGCAATGTACAATCAATATGCACACACAAAATTAAGTGTGGTAACATGTGCATCCATCAACAAAGATCATGGGATGGCTGGGAAGGCGGCTTAGCAGGTACTTGATAGACAGTTTAAAAGATCTGGGTTTGATCCCTGGCACTCATGTAAAAAGTTATAACCTCAGTGTTTAGGGAACAGAGACATGAAAATCACAGGGGGTGGCTGGTCAGCTAGTCTGAGTAAAAAGGCTTCTCCAGGTTTAGTAAGAGAATCTTTCACATTGAAACAATTTGGAAGAGTACAGAGGTGGACACCCGAGCTTCTACTCTGGTCTCGACACACAGGGAACGACCATCTTCACACACGTGTGCATACTTTCTCCATGCACAGTATACACACACACACACACACACACACACACACACACACACACACACACAGTGTGAAGAAAGATACTTTGCAGAGTGAGTAAGTCATCATATGCTCTAGAAATCAAGTGTATTAGGTTAAAGATGCCTGTGGGCTATTTAAAGTCAAACATTTTTATAGAGAAGCTTATTATGATTTATCATGTTAGCATGCTTTCAGAGAAGAACATGTTTATGGGATCATAGTCACTTTGATCAAGAGAAATATCTCCATGTAAAGGTAAATTGTCTAGTGTTTTCTATCCCTAAATATCCCACAGACAGAGATCTGATGGCAGAGCACTAACTTTGAGGAGAAATGCAATTCACTTTCTTGCCTACTTAACACTCGGGGCAGTGGTGGTGGTAGAGAAGGGATTTGGGAGAGGTTTGCATGCTGTTCTTTCTTTCCTTCTTTCTTCCCATGAACACTGACTTTCTTTCATTTTCCTTCACTTTCACATCTCTTAGAGGCAAAATCTTCTGTGTTTATTTCCATCTCCTCCAGAGCAATGCTGCTCTCCATTCTCAGCTTTTTTAAAATGATCTTTAAATCCCTTTTTCCTGTAGTTGGTGCTGGGATCAATTGTGTTGAGGCCCGCATTTGGTATTTTTAGCACTCAATATTGGACTTTTTCTTCCGTGGTACCTTCCTTGTGTGCTGCACCTGAGGTTATAGCTCTTTCTTTTCTTCTTTTTTTTTTTTCCCTCTTAAGTCTCTTAAACTTTTCTTTGCCTGCTTGATACATTCACCTGCTTGAAGTCAAGGCTCAAGGCCCACATTAGATCAGTCAGTTTGGAGTTTATTTTTCACTTACAATGTACTGATATCTGTGCAACTTCTTAGTTTCTAATGATGCTGAAGAAATGGCTCATGTGTGGTTTTCTTGAAGAGTCTTAGCGATCACATGATTTTGAAGTAATGGAGGAGATTGAGATCCCGGGCTCCTAATCAGAATATTATCATTGTTCTCCTAATAAAGAATGCTTAAAATCTCACTTTGTCACATGAGTTAGCAATGATTCAATACTGGGCCCTGTATGAGTTACTTTGTGATAATAACACCTTAAGAAAAGAGGGGGTTGTTTTTGGCTCACAGTTTGAAGGTATAGTCTACATTGGTAGGGAAGATGTTTTGGTTAGGAGTTGATTCTATTTGTGTCAATAGGAGCTTATGATTACTGGTCAGGTGTCCAGAGTCGGATAGCAAACAAAGACAAATATTGGTGTTTCACTTCCTTTCTCTCTCTGTTTTATTTTTATTCCATCCAAGAACCTAACCCATGGTTACAGCTGCCAGCCTTCAGAGTGGGTTTAACTACTCCAGTTAACCCTCTTGGAAAAGACCTTTATGGAAATAAAGAAAGTTGTGTCTCCTGCAGGCTTCAAAATTCCTGTAAGGTAACAATCAAGACTAAGAATCACCTGCCATGTCTCAGCTTCATCTCAAGGTCCTCTTCTATTTGCTCTTTCTGCTGTGGCCATTTCCAAATTCTTCCCCTTTGTACCCCTAGACCTTTGGGCTTCTTTTATGTCACAGCATAGCATCACTTCTATAGGGAAGACTCTCCTTGCTCTCTGTCCAATATGGTTAGATACAGTTGCCTTATATTTTCCCTTGATTCATTTAGAACACTTGACAGTCTCTTAACATATTTATTAATGAAATTACTTGAGTGAAAGAAAGAACACTTGAAAATTTGAATCTTACATTTAAATGTATTAAGTTACTGCCCTCACCTGCTCCTCATAAGTTTGAATTCATTTCTACTGCTTCCTTAATGTCAAGGAGAGTGATACTTGTTCAGTTTGGGTTCCAGAAACAGGTTCTGAGAAAGCAGTTGAATACAGCTTGCTTATATGCTATCGGATCTGAGGACACTCAAATGAGAGTGTGGAAGTGAGGTAAAAATGGGGAAGAGCCAATGAAGGATGTATGACCATGTGATTCTCACTCTGGACACTGAGTCTTGCAAACTCCAAGGAGCTGCTCTATAAAGCAAGGACCTGGGAGTGATCTATACTTTCCCATGAGTCATCTCATGGACATTCCTGGCAGGAACATGATCAGGCATTTCACATCTGCATGAGGACAGAGACAGATGTGATGTTCAGAAAACCCCAGACAAAGAAGAGAGGGATTTGGAAGCTTAAGAAGTTGTGCATGTGAAATCTTCCCATGCTAGGAACTTCTCATGTCACGTTTTGTTTAATCAGTGTCACAGAGTTATGCTGGAACAATGCTATTCTTAGTTGAGAAAGAGTTTTAGGAAGTTCTTGGTCAATCAATAGCGCCATGACCTTTTGCCCAGACTCATCATTTACAAATGATGGATATCTCAAACTTTGTTTTAAACTTCAAGTGGATCAGTCACAACGATCACTCAACAATGTCCCAGGCAAACACAAAGTGCTCAGTGAATATATGATAAAAAAATTCCTAAGGCTTTACTGTGGTATTTAGAAAATAAAGAGTAAAGAGAAATATAACCTAGTAAATTATTAAAATTAACTATATATAGCTTTAGAATAATTTTATTTTAGCCTTTATTTTGTTAGTTGTCTGTACTCTCTTTAATATAAGAAGAATTCATTCATTCTCCCTGATACAATGAATATTATTGAATCCAGAAAAACAAATGAACAATTTCCCCTAACTAAATATCTTAATTTTTTAAAAACATTTACTAATAAAACTTAATATATGTGGATAACTGACTTCTAATTTTGGGGATGCCAACGTCATGACAGTGACTTTTAAAACAACATAAGTAATCATACATTTAATTTGTGAGAACATATTTCTGTTATTTGCTTTGGCATTTTAAATTCTACACACTTGGCAAGTGTTAGAGATGAAAAATGCAATGATTTTTAACATGGGTCATGTATCTATGAGCAGCATCAAAGAAGCAGCATTTATGCACTGTAGTAATAAGAACAACTGCCTGAACTCTTTAAAAATACTTCAAAACATGGAAATTACATTGGCTGGGATAACACCATCCCTCATTGGTCAGAATATAGTAGCTATGCTGCTAATGTTTATATCAACGGGCTCATTAAGTGGCTGGAGATTTTTCTCTGTGAGTTATTGCAGGGTAGTGAACAGTCAATGAAGCTTTCAGGTTACACCTTTGCTTCTCAGGAAGAATAGTCCACAAATTACACCAACAAGATCAGAGACCCTTGCAAAGAAGCCTGAATATTACTTGGAGATATAACAAGTTTTGCAATATCTGGAAAACTATTTGCTATGGAATATTCTAGAATATGGTTGACAAGTAGTAGGGTTTTAAAATGAAAGAAACTCAGGTTTAAAGCCAACTTTGATTCATCTTGGTTGAAGTGTGTGTTCATCCATTAGAAGTCATATAATCTGTATAATTTTCAATTGATGTACTTGTACAATAAAGAAAATGACGTGTATTTCATGGGGAGTGTGAGCGGACAACATAATTTATAGCCATCTCCACTCCGCAGGAATCAAGACCTCGTTGGAACTCAACAAGAAAACTGTTGATATTCTTCAAATTTCTGGGAAGTCAGAGAGTGAATTAAGCTGGCTCCTTAGGGGCAGTGTCATTTGAGGTTGTTTAGTCTTCATACCACAACAGGCCACAGAAACTTTTCTCTGTAGGTAATGGGATTTAAAAGGAATCTGATCATTAGTCGCTCATTTTGGACTCTGAGGTAGTTTAATTAAGAAGACAGTAGAAAGAACGTTAGCTGTTGCAGCAGTTTTGGGGATTCATTGCAGGTGTGTGTGTGTGTGTGTGTGTGTGTGTGTGTGTGTGTGTGTGTGTGTGTGTCTGCTGGGATCCCTTGTAATACCCAGTGGCCTGGTGGAAGCAAGCAACTCAGGAGGGACAGAAATAAATCCGATAAGCTTCCCATAAAACATTCCATTAATATGCATCTGCTACTGCCGTAAGCGATTTTAAATATATTCAAGTCATTTTCACAGTAACTTCCCAAAGCAGCATAATGGACATGATCAGCGCTCTGATTTGCTCACCTTTATATCCTGACTACAGTAGGTGCTGGGTGTCCACTGAACAGAGATACTCTATTCCCTGGAGAATGATCTTGCCCTGTGAGGGAAGCTTTCAGCAGTGATTAGTGAGGTACAATACGGGGTCCTTCCTTCAGGATGGGACCCACTCCACATGTCCCCCAGAGTCAAGCTAACCAAGCTTTAGCTATGGCAGCTTTGACCACGATGGTACCCCAGTAAACTGTGTCTCTGAATTCTGCCCTTGGTGTAGCCCCTGTCCTAGACCTGCAGCTTCCCACTGCTTCATTTTCCCTGCTCCATTGTGCTTCGATCCATCCTTGGAGCTCCTCTAGGTAATCGTACCTGGACCTGCCAGCTCCCATTATCACAACTTAAAGATGGTCAAACTGAGGCAATGTGTGAAAGCATTCATTCACAGTCACCCAGTGAAGAATGAGAACCAGGCTCCAGAGGGAGCCTCTGTGTTTAACCACAATGTTACTACACTTCTCATGAGCGGTGGTTCACCACAGCCATGATATTTTCTTAGCATTTTATGCCTAACCTTTCAAATCCAACGAGCTTTAGAATATTAACAGAAATCATCTATTCACTTTCTCATTTTTTTTATCTTTCTGAAGTGTGTGTCTTTGACGGAGAGACAGAATCCAACATGGTTTGTGGAATGCCAGCCTTCTGCGCTTCGGCAGGAGGGCGGCACATGATGCTGGCTGGATGGCAGCCAAAGGCTGTGGCGTTCTGTTTGCACCGTGTCATACTTCTGTCACTTGTTAAAAATTCAGTGTTATCTCTCCTCTCAAACATCGCTACCATCTGCTTGCACATGACTTTCACAATGACTATGTGGTAATTGCAGCTGTGTGCCTGATACCAATTATTATAAGAAATGGTCAAAGAAAATTCTCTTTAAGCATCTAGTTATAAAGGAAAAACAAAGCCCTCTACCTTTAAGGTCTTTGTGCCACTGTATCTGCCCTAATTGATGATTCTTTTCAAAGTCTGTGATGGTCTTGGAAGGTATGGTTGCTTTAAAAAATAGGCAATCGAAAAAAAAAAATAGGCAATCGTTCTTTCTAAACATCCATCATCCAAATTAAAATAGCTTTAGGGACTAATAATTTTTGATGACAATAGTTACTGTGTGGACTCACAAAAGTTGTCATTTAAGTTTGCTATGTGGATCCATGACAGAACTCTCCAGTTTTACAACTGCACATCTGTGCTATCTTGCATGTGCCTTGAGTTTCTTTGATTATATTCACTTTCAGCTAGTCTGTTCTTAGTGTTTGAAGAGTGTGTCCGATTCCTTTCTATAAGAAATTCCTGGTCTTGGGAAGGGGTTCGGTGGTTAAAGGTGGTTGCTTATGGAACCTGCAGGCCTGGGTTCAAATCTCCAACACCCTTGTAAAGCCAGATGCAAAAAGATGCCATAGAAAGAGACCCTGAACATGTTTGTGCATGCACAGGAACATGCACACACACGTATGTAATAAAATAGTATCAAAAAAGAAGTTCTGGAAATAGCAAAACATTTCAATGTCCTGCATCAACACACATTCTGGTCCCCATTCCCTTGCCACCCTCCTCGGCATAGCAGAGTAATGCCTACTGTGCGCTGTGTGTAATAACAAAAATACTTTCTTACGTGGGTCTTTCAAACAGAGGTCACCCCTGTGGAATACTTGGAAATTGCCTCCTCCTTCTCTCCTTCTGATTCCCCCTCTCCTCCTGTTCTTCGTCATACCCCTCATTTCTCAGCGTTTCCACAGAGGCCCTTATGAAGCCCAAGCTAGCCTGCAGCTCCTGCCTCCGTTTTCCATAGTGAGATAATAACAGAGTCTCTAGTGCCTTGTCACTTTCTTAATGGGAAGCAGTGTCATTGACTAAGAGCTGAGTACACCACAGCCACAGGCATCTTACAGTTATGAATGAAAGCAAGAGAACAAGACTACAAATACTGGAATACAGTTTCCTTAATATCTCTTTACCTGCCTGGTTTCAATATATGGAAAAGAGAAGAAATCGGAAAGGCTGGAACAGCCAGCGTGAAGTGCTATTTCTAGAAGAAGGGGTTCAGTGGGCGAGGAGTGGGGAGGGGAGATGATCAACATGCAACATATGTTATGTACATATATGAAAAGTGCTAATAGATTGTGGGTTTTTGTTTTGTTTTGTTTTGTTTGAAGTTGGGTCTCGCTCTAGCTCAGAGTGACCTGGAACTCACAATGACCCTCCTACTTCTGCAGCCCAATTGCTGGAATTTAAGGCAAAAGGGGGTGCCATCAGGCCAGGTTTCTCTATAATTTTTTATTGTTGTAAAACCCCTTGAAATGCAATAGTTGGAATGATAGAAGCCCACCTTTGACATGGTCAACCATCAAACACAGAGGGCCTCATCAAATTCCCCTAAATCTCCCAGTGCCTTCCCACCAGGTCCCTGAACTTCAAATTGTTCCTACCTTTGGTTTCCAAGGAGTCAAGCTCGCTCAGTCTCTCCCCTGTCATAATAGTGTTGAATAGTGCCTTCCTTGCCAAGTTATCTTCGATTTCTGGAATGTTTCTTTAAAATTGTTTTCGAAAAATCATCTCTTTTCCGATGATCATTAGAATACAAAAGAACTGAGATGGAATTTTCAGGAAAATTCCTTAAATTTTAGAATGTCAATCAACTATTAACTGGCAAAGATTCAAATCACCCTAAAGTAGGGAACTAGGGGTAAAAGGGGAGGCCAGTGGTAGAACACTGGGATACAAGGCCCTGGGTTTAATAGCAACAGTTTCAAAAGAAATCTCATAAGTGAATGAATTGGGGTGTTGTGACTGCCTGGTATGGCCCTAGGGTAAGGGTCTCCAGGATCCTGTTCCACATATCCAATGCCTCATCGGTGAGAGCAAGCACTTGGCCTTCATTTCTATTAGATCGTATTCCCTTGAGGTATAGAGTTGGACCATTTTGCCATTCTGAGTAATTACATACCTCTAGATTTTCCTACTTGATCTAGGGACTTGAAGAAGGAGGAGGAAAGAAAAAGCAAATTCCTCACCAGACAAAGACCCTCCAGCAAACAGGAAGCTCTTTAGGCTTACGATGAAGCACCCCAAATATCTAGGTGGGGAATAGGCTTTGGAGTCAGCCACTCCGACCTCAAGGTCAGAAAACTTCAGCCTCTATGTTCTGCATTTTCACTACAGAATGTAGGTCCTTTGAATGTTGGAACAAAAGCCAAGAGCTTCAGAGGCTGCTGTCATAGGACAGTAACTATGAGAACCTCCTATCAGTCTGACCACTTTGAAGCTTAGGCAGAAGTGACTCAAATGGGTTATAGAAATGCTAGAGAAGAATTTGCCTTTGCAAAAGTTATTTACTGTCAACAAATATTCAAGGTTGCTGCAACAGCTGAGTCTAGCTGTCCAATAATCTGTTGACTATCAGACTGAAATTTGTGACTAATTAGCTAACATACAACACTGAGATTGTTTTTATTTTGTTCCCAATTAGCAATTGCTCCTCTTCAGTCCTGCATTTTCTTTGATGGTTTGCTTTTATCTTTTTTGACATGTCACCAATAATTTCAGAGTGCCTTTGTGCAATGTCTGCCAAACTGAACTTTAAATCTTTAGCTCAATAGTTGTTCAATGTTTTATTTTCAGAGGTTATAGCATTTATGCAAAATATATGGAAACCTAATAGGAAAATCATTCCTTGGTATACTTTCATTAGTAAAAAAAATTATAAGTATTGGGGCAAAGAAAACCTTCAAATAACGGATTATCACTTACAAACTTTCTAAACTTTAACCTTACTTTAGCTACTATAATAAATAAATGTGTACCTAAAAGCTCAGAAAAGTATGATTTATGTCTCGCAGGATGACCAAAGATGAGTGAAAGGACTACTTATGAATATTTATACCATTAGTGAAAATCACAACACTTGTTATGTGCAGTTAGCATCTGTTTTGGTCTCTCATATACCCTATGAAACACATGTGACAATTCTATGTCTAACCAAGCTAAGAGAATAATAACAGAGGTAGAATATTTAGTCCCGGGGATATTGTTCAATGGTTAGACACTTTGGAATTCAACAAACAAGGGCAAATGCTACATACATATCAAAGAAACTAATACTTCTTGGTGCTTTGCCAGTATTCTGACAGTTAAAGTGTTTCAAATTTTAATTAATTAATTAATTTGAGGCAGATACAGACATAGACACAGAGACAGAAAGATAGAGAAATTTAGTCTGAGCCTGCCAGGGCCTCCTGCCACTGCAAATTAACTCCAGATACATGTGCCATATGTATCTGGCTTTACATAGGCACTGGGGAATTGGACCCAGGCTGTCAAACTTTACAAGCAAGGGCCTTTAGCCTCTGAACCATCTCCAGCCCCTTTCATCACGTTTACTATCCAATATGATCACGAACAAAGAAATCAGACTTAATTGTTTTTCTTGTTTATGGCAGGAGCTTAGAGCTCAGAGAAATTCAGCCACTTTTCCAGATACATGTCATTTGACTTTTATTCTGGGCTCATTTTTACATTTATGTCATAATTTTGTTATCATCTCACCATAATGAGTGTTTATTAACACTTGAAGGAAAAAGAAGAGGCTGACAGGTTTCCGGGAGATGTATATTTTAAAAGATTTCATCAGGCATTTGTTTTTGGAAATTTGTGAATCATTATGATGCTCTTTGCTGGAACTGTTGGCCAATCCTTCTATGCAGGAACACCCTTCTCTGTGACTGTCAAAGACCCCTGCTGCCTTTCTCTTTTCTAGCTTGCATTATCTTGGCACTCTTTCCTACCTGAAGAATCATCTCCTGCTGGATATGTTTGCCATTTATCCCTCCCTTTTTAAATCACACTTGTGGACTTCACATATCATCTTGTTGACAACTCCAAGACCTGAGTCTTCTGACCAGACTTCTCACGTGCTATCTTTCCTTAATGACTATATGTACTTCTTTAGAACACTCAGACTTAATATGATGGCCACTCTACCAGTCAACTGAAAGGAATCTGGAAAGACAGTAAACTTTTCTCAGTTTATTGTATCTCAGTGAATCCATTTGTTAAACGGAGACTATAATAAAACCAATTGAGAAGTTCAATTCCATGAATGTAACAGAATGTGTACATCTCCACTGGCTTATCTCATGGGCATTTCAGATTAAATATAAAAAAATGACTCCTATTTTCCTATACAAACCCCACAAGCCAGTGTCTATTTTAGAAATAGGGATGTCTTTCCTTTCTTGCATACATCATTTAACTAAAAGGTCATATTTAATTTTACTTTTTTATTTTCCCCTTATGAATAAAGTCTGCTTGGAAGATCTACAATTCTACCTTGAAAATAAATGTCAAACCCCTTCACCTTGTGCTGGTTACTTTCACAGCCATTGTCCTCATCTTTCTTTCTTCCTGAGTTGTGTCAAATCTGCATAGCTTGCATCTGCCTGCCGTTGTGTTTCTTTTCTGCACTCATTCATCACCCACTAATCTTTACGTCCTTAATGTAAATTAAGAAGATGCCATTTCTCATTGACAACTCAGTCTTTTCTTTCCAGAAAGTACTGCTAAAACCCCTTTTAATCTTGGCAAGATCCAACTTTATCCAGCTTTCATTCATTTCTCCATCTTCAGCATATGTCACCCTTCCTCCCTTCACTGTGTAACAGGCACTGAAGTTCCCGAAATTCATCACTTTCCATCTCAATATAGGCATTATAAACGTCATTTCCTCTTCCTTTCTCCATGTCCTCTGGCTTTCTACGAATGAGAAGTCTTCTCACCCTTTTAATCAGTCCTCATCTTGGAAAGAAAATTTCCAACAATTCTCTTCATACCTCTTGGGATAGTATGTGTTTAAACACAGTTATTTTATTGCCTTTAGAAGATAGTATAGCAATTTCATTTATTCACGTTTTTGTCAAAAAATGGATACCTTCTGTATTAAAAATTCTCTTCCGAATCAGAAGGGCATGGTGATACAGATTGTCATGAACGTTACTTTCTATGTGGAGAGATGAGAAAAGTAGAATATAGACTTGGGAGAAAGTTAAAAGCATTGACTTAAATGACATGAGAAAAAGGGTAGAAAAAGTGGCGGGAGGGCACCCATGCTCTACGTCACCGCTTGAGTCCTCCATGTGTGAGAAGCTTAAAGACAAAGGACAAATATTAATGGCAATTGTATAGATGAAATAGAGTCAGTGGGAAAATTCGGACAGGAATTGAGAATCCAAGAATTGCCAGCCTATAGTGTAAGTGTGGAAATGGGTGAGGTCACCCAGGGGGTGTGTCTGAAGAAGAAAGCTAAGGATGACCGCAGCAAAAGATATTAGCTATTTAATGAATGACACAAAGGGTCCTGAACAGCGAGGTAATAAAACTTTAGAGAACCAAGCCAGGCGTGGTGGTGCGCACCTTTATTCCCAGCACTGTGGAGGCAGAGGTAGGAGGATCCCCAAAAGTTCAAGGCCACTGTGAGACAACATAGTGAATTCCAGGTCAGCCTGGGCTAGAGGGAGAGCCAACTTCAAAAAAAACTAAAAACTAAAAATAAAAACTACCAGAGGATCACACTCTTCTTAGAAGCATGGACTAAAACACTGGGAGCAGTTGAATGAGTAATTTTTAAAGACTGAAAAATGAGTTTCACTTGGCAGCATTTTGCTCATTAGCAAATCAAACAAGACCAGGTAAGAGGTGGTTGATAAGGGAATCAAGAAGATGGGAAGGAAGGAAGTATGGGGAGTGAAGAGAAGTTAATGCTCAGGGGAATTTGACCAGAAGAGCAAGATGCTCCAGGGAAGATGGCTTTAGAACATGATCACCTCCTTTTAAAGGTAGTGGATAATGTAGCATGCTTGCGTGCTGAAGTCATTGAGCAAGCAGAAAGGGGAGTGAGGGTAAGGAGGCTGAGAGAGGACAAAGGTGGAAGGATGGATTGATTAGGTTAACAGCATAGGATTCCTAAGTAGCTTAACATTTGCACTTATAAACAGAATGGAGTCAGTCAGAGGATTGATTGCTTTTTCAGTAGTCATAATCAGATAAACAGAAGCAGTAGAAAGATAGAAGGTGGATAAGAATGAACAGCTCTAGTGAAGTATGTGCCCAGCAAGTGTCACAGAGGGAGAAGTTGAGAATATGTGATCCCTGCCCCTAAGGGACACTCACCACAGATAAAATTCTAGAACGAACCAGGGTGGCCAGAGACAGTGATAGCTAAATTATTGTTGCTGTTATACCCTGTTTAAGAAAAAAAAAGTTACATTAAAGTAGTAATTTATGGGCTGGACAGATGGCTTAGCAGTTAAAGACACTTGCTTGTAGAGCCTGCTGGTCTGGTTGCAAATCTCCAGTCCTCATGCAAATGCAGGGGCTTGTACAACTGGAGTTCCTTGGCAGTAACAAGAGGCCCTGGCATGTTTGCTCTCTCTCTCTCTCTCTCTCTCTCTCTC
>PVHP010018253.1:0-33342 GCA_004024765.1 Zapus hudsonius | reverse complement strand
CCTCCAAAATATATCAATTGGAAGATGTTTGTGATGGTGATGCTCTGTTGTCAACTTGATATTGGTTAGGAATTCACAGACATTCCTTGGTTGAGTCTCTGAGTTTTCAGGAAGGATTGATTGATTGGAGAAGAATGTCCTTCCTCCAGAGTGAGCCATTCCTCCAGAGTGGGTGGCCCTCCCAGAGGGGGGCTTTATGCAAAAAAGCTCTGGGAGAAAGGAGTCCCTTCCTCCCACCTGGCTGCCTGTGCTGCTGGAGGGTGAGTGCCTTCACTTCCATGTACATCTCTGTCTTGTTTCACTAGCCTTCCTAGGCATTAGAACCATATTTCCTCAGCCTTCCAACATTGACTGAAGGCCAATAGCTCTCCAGGAATCCTCCAGGCTTTTAGTGTTGGATTTGAACTGCTGAATCCCCTAGCAGCTACCTAGTTTCTTGAGTCTCAAGCCTGCAGATTGCTATTGATGGACTGATGAAGCTAATCCAATAAATTCCATTTTTAATATAATTCATTCTATAGGTTCTTTTCTTCCAGAGAACCCTGACTAATCCAAGTCTTCTGGGGAGATGAGTGCAGAGGCCCCGCCTAGTGTGTCTGCAACCCTGAGGGCACCTGCACTTACAGCACTGTAATAATGAGACTGCTCTGTAACTTCAACCTTTTACAGTTTTACAACATCCAGGGAAAGCCTGGTTTCATTCATCATTAGCTCTTATAAAAATGGGAACAATCCACGCACTACTTTCAGCCCCATGGCAACCAGCTGAGCCCATTCCTGAGGCAGCCCACCCATACAGCCAAAAGAACCCTGTTCTTAAGTTTTAGGAATCTACTCTCCTATGATTGATTGTAGCTTTTGATCACGAAGGTACAGATGAAGTGGGTGACATTTGTGTTGTGTGTCTTACCATTGTGGCAAGTCCTTTCCCCTCTGGCTAAAGCGTCTATCAGATTTAAGGAACTGACACCTTATCCCCTTTATTTGTCTCTTTCTTCCTCTTTTGTGGCCTAACCAGGAAAGAGTAGGGCACTCAGAAACAATTACAGTCATGGGAAAAGTAGAACTAGAACCTGCACAGGCTCAGATGAAATGAGCTGAAGTCTGTACTTAGGCTGATCTGTGGCATGAGAGACAGTCTACCACAACAAAACAAGAACAGACAGGGGGCGGGGATCTGATTTCTAAAGCTACCACATTCTGAGATTCAAATGTCAGTATTTTTTAACAGCAGGGAAAAATCACAAAGCATACCAGAAAATATGACCCAAAGAAAGGAAAACAGATCAACAGAAACTGTCCCTGACAGATCTACTAGACTGAACTTATTTTTAAAAATATTTTATTTATTTTTAAGAGAGAGAGAGAGAGAATGAGAATGAATGGGTGTGCCAAGGCCTCTTGGCACTGTCAATGAACTGTAGACACATGTGCCACATTGGATATCTACCTTTATGGGGAATCAAACCCTAGCCCGAAGACTTTGTAAACAAACACCTTTACCACTGAGCCATCTTCCCAGTCCTACAATGCCTTTAAAACAACTGTTTTAAAGATACTCAGAGAACTAAATAAAGTTACTTAGGAACAAGATAAAAATATCAATAAACAGATGGAAAAACAGAAATGAGTAAGAAACTCTGCAAATACGAAAAAAGACAAAAAAATGAAAATCTCAATAGAGGAATTCAAAAGCAGGTATAAGAAAGAATCAGCAAACTTGAAAGGGGGGAGAATATAAAATTCTGAATCTGTGGAACAGAAAGAGAAAGGATTGAGGAAACTGAACAGAGCCTAAGAAACTGGGACAATATCAACAGACCCAATGTATACACACACACACACACACACACACACACACACACACACACACACACACATTGTAGGAGATCCAAGTGAAGAAGCAAGGAGGAAGGTGGTAAAGAGCTAATAAGAATATTTGAAGAAATCGTGTCTAAAAGCCTCCCACATTTGCTTAAAGCACACGAATACAGACATTCAAGAAACTCAGTGAACTCCAGGTGAGAGGAACCTGAAGAGATCCACCTGAACACACAAAGTCAAAACCTAAAACAAAATATCGAAAGCAACAATAGAGAAGCAATTTGTCATATGCACAGGATCCTTAACAAGTTTATCACCAGATTTTCACCAGAAAGTTTGGAGGGCAGAGGCAATAGGCTGAAATATATATATGAATTTCACATAGGTGTATTTCATATATTTACATATGTATTATATATATTTATATTATGCATTTCATATATTTATGTATGAAAAAACTATCACCAAGAATCTTATAACTGGTAAAAGCTGCTCTTCAAAAGTGAAGAAATTAATACATTCCCAGATAAATAAAACTCTCACAGAGAGATTTTGTTATCACCAAAAATGCTTTAAAAAATTCTATGGAATGCAATGCAAGAGCACTAGGTAGCAAATTGAAGCCATATAAAGATATATTCCAGGCTGAGGAAATGGCTCAGTGGTTAAAGACACTTGTTTGCAATGTCTGAAGACCCAGGTTCAATTCTCCAGTACCCATATAAGGCCAGGTGCACAAAATAGTACATGTGCCTGAAGTTCCTTTACAAGAGGGCCTCAAATGCTCATTCTCTCTCTCTCTCTCTCTCTCTCTCTCTCTCTCTCTCTCTCTCTGATTGCAAATAAATTACACATATATATGAAAGATACTACCAAAGGTAACAGCATAGCAATTATAAAAGCTAGCATTATTGTAATAAGAATTCATAGCACTAACACTGCGTTCTACATGACTTAAGAGATTAAAATGCCTTTAAAATCATTTGTTTAAACACTAGTAATCTTTGGTCATAACCACATATTCTATTTTCTTTACAATTTAAGAATATAATTGACTTAAAAGAAGCATTGGCTTAAGTTTGGGGGTTGTATGATGTATATAAAGCTATAAAATTATGAAAGAAATGAAGCCAGAGCTATAAGAGAGCAGGTGACTGTATGTTACTAAAGTTACGCTGGTGTAAATTCACATTGCAGTGCTATAACTTTAGAGCATTAGAAATAATCCCCATGATAACTGCAAAGAAAATGGTTATAGAACATATAAGGTAGAATAAGAAGGTAATGTAAACATTTTACTACAAAAAAAAATCAACTAAACACAAAAGAAGATAGGGGTACAGGAAATGAAGAATACAAAAACCCCTAAGCTACAGAGAAAATTGCAAAACAGGGGCTGGAAAGATGGCTCAGTAGTTAAAGGTACTTGCTTGCAAAGCCTGACAGCCTGGGTTTGATTCCCCAGTATCCACATAAAGCCAGATGCTCAAAATGGTGCATGCATCTGGAGTTCGTTTGCAGTGTCTGGAGGCCCTGGTACATCCAAGCTCACTTTCATTTGGAGTCTCATGGTGGTCTCTGAATCTTACTTAAGATTCAGACAAAATAAGTAGACAGCAAAAAAAGTACAGGAAAAGGACTCTACATAAACAATAACCAAAAAAGAGAGAGAAGATAGCTATCAGACAAAAAACTTTAAATCAAATAAAATTGCTGTTGTAGTCAGCTCTGTGTTGAGGGAATGAACATCCAACCAGACAGTTTATGGGAGGAACGGGTTTATTTCGAGATTATAAATCCAGGGTAAGTTTCATCAGTGGTGGAAGAAGCCGGCTCCCTTTCACAGATCAAAGCAGAGGGAAGCCACCAAACATCCAGTGCCACAAGCAAGCACAAACCACTGGAGCTCAAACTGTCTCCACACACCTTCAAGCTGGAATTCAGATCCCAAACACACCTTAGGGCTGGACCCCAGGATCTGCCTTCCAGTGATACCTCCTCCAGCCAAGTGACTTAGAGATCCAAGTTACAAGCCCAATTTTAGTCAAACACCCATGACTATAGGGCCATATCAAAACTATCACAGTTACAAATCAAATGAAGCACATCATACATTGATGAAAGTTTCAATGCAATAAGAAGAAACAAAGATTACAAACACACAGTGAATAACACACCATCTGAATGAGGTAACAATCTAATGGAATCAAAGGTCTTTTTATAATAATAGAGGCTTCCGTACTCTGTTCTGATTCGTCAGCATAATCAAGGCAGAAGCTGAACTCCCGTCATCCTTTCCCAACACTTCACTGCTGTCCTGAACCTTTCCCAAATAAAGATGCTTTTGTAACCTTTCGAAATGGTGCCGAGAATCAAACCAAAGCCTTAAACATCCTCAGCAAGGACTTTACCAAGAGCTACACCTCAGCCCAAACTGACATGCTCCCCACCCAAATATTTGTATTATTGCCTTTATCTCCTTAATTTAAAGTTTAATAGTTATCAAAAACCAAGTATGATAATGACAATTGCAGTGACACACCCCAATCACCTTGCTACTTCGGAAATGCCTCCACCTCAATAGAGATCCCTCAGGCCGAGAAGAGATGACATATTTATTTCTCTTTATGTTTCACCACTGCATCAAAGACATCAGGCTGTACCAGTTCCATTATCAAATACAAATCAACTCAATGTCCCGTCCATATCCATAACTCTTCCTGCTATAATACTAACCTTTTCACTCTTTCCTTTTTAAAATTGTGTCACCACGAAGCAGGCAAAATTGTTTTCAAATGCATAAATCAGATCCAATTATACCCTTTCAAAAATCTACAGTTGTACCCACTGTTTTTTCATAGTGTATTCATTCCATCCTTAGCCTGACTTACAACTCCCTCACCCATCTGGCCCCTGTCTCCCCTGCAGCTCAGACTTCACCCATTTGGATGCTCCAGCTCTATCAGTTTTCGCTTGCTTGGAAGACTCTTCAGGTTCATGGCCACAAAGCTGTGTCCCTGCTGTCCCTCTGCCTAGGACAGTGCCTTCTTGTCTTTAGTTCTTAGCCTACATACTGCATGCTCTATGAGGCTACCATCATGAGCTGGGATCAGTTATAATTTCACTTGATTTTAATCTCCTTCATAGGACTTAGTGCTGATATATTTAGTATTAGTATCTATTTGCTCATTCTTTCTTTCTTTCTTCTCTAGTGAGGAAGCACTGCACAAGTCCTGAGGGGGTCAGTGCTCACTATTCCACCAGTGCCTAGAGCCGGCATCTTCCAGGGCTCACATCAATGTAGGGCTGAATGAGAGATAAGTTAATGGCTTTAGGCTTCATAACCCAGGCAATGAGTGGCTGACATTCCTCCAGCCTTGACCTCATCCTTGACAGACCACGTGCATAGAACCTTTGTCACTCCACCCTGTCACGTAGTCTCTCTTTTCTCCTGTCTCCTCACCCAGACTGTCAGCTCCTTCTATAGCAATCCTTGCCTTCTTTATTTCCCTGATCCAATCCATCCTCCACACCGTCAATCTTTTTAAAATTATGCCATCACCATGTTGCTTCCCTGTTCCAAATCTTCATAGATTTCCCACAGCTTACAGAATAAAGTTTACAGTCCTGAGCCTGTGCCTCTGAACCTTCCACGATGACCCTGAATGCTGCCACTAGATGAAGAAAGAAAGTGAATGTTCCCGACATATCAAGTAAGTTCTCCCTTTCCTCTGTAGCCTGGGTGGTTTGTTAAAGATGGGATATGCTAATTCCATGCTAAATGTCCCCAGAGAAGTACTCACTACCCCCTACCTGAGACTACCTGAGCAAGGCTCCATGTGACTGCCTCGACAGGCATCTGAGCTCAAGCCAGGCACACTAGATCTTGATTTAAATGGTTCTGCAAATACAAGCTTCTTCCAGAATCAATTTGGAGTGTTTACCAAGGCTCTCTAATCACGTTCTCAGCAGAAGGCTTCAATGGAAATTAATGTGTGGTCTGGTATGTCTACTCTCCTCATCACGTACTTTTGATTTCAGTCAGTCTGGACCAATGGCTCTCTTTCCAAAATACTCATCACAGTAAGGTGAGAGGAAGATTAGGAGCCAGTATTAATTACTTTTTTGTTGCTATAACAAAATACCTGACAAAAGCAACTTGAGGAAGGAAGGGAGGGAAGGAGGGAGAGAGGGATGGAGGGAGGGAGAGAGGGTTAATTTTGGCTCGCAGTTTTCAAGAACAGTCCATCATGATGGGAAGGCATGGCAGCAGGAGAGTGAAGTCACTAGTCACACTCACATTTAGTCAAGAAACAGAGAGAGATGAATGCTGGGAATGCTGGTGCTCAGCTCATTTTCTCCTTTGTATTCAGTCTGGGAACTCAGCCCATGGGATGCTAGTACTCCTACTAAAGGTGGGGATTTCATAGTTAAGCCTTTCTTAAAACACTCTTATAGCTACAGCTAGAGGTATGTTTCCATGGTGATTCTAAACCCTGTTGACAATTAAGATTAACCATCACAGAACCTTAAATATATACATGTATGTAAGTATGTGTGTATATGCATGCATGTGTATATATGTATGTATTTGTGTGATGGTTAAGTTTTGCTATCAACCTGTTTAGTAATCTTTGGTGGGTCTTGATGTTGTTCACAAGAAGGCAGCCCTCTCAGTAGGGGGCAGAATGTAAGGAAGCTCAGGGGAGCTATAAACAAGCATCCCTTCCTGGGAGGGCAATGCAGGAAAGAAATTCCAGAGACTCAGGAAGTCAACAAGTCTGGCAAAAGGTTATAAGATCCAGCTCTAAGGCCATATATAGGGGGAGAAAATCTCTCTCTTCCCCCTGCCTGTTTTGCTTCTGTGTGTGTGTGTGTGTGTGTGTGTGTGTGTGTGTGTGTGTGTGTGGTGCTGGTGATGGGTTTCTCTCTCTCTCTGCTTAGACCTGTGTAAGGGGACCAATCCCTTTCACCATGACAGAACTTCCCAGGATCTGTAGCTTCAATAAATCCTTTCCTCCCACAAACTCTGCCTGGTTTGAAGATTCATCCCAGCAGCATGTGGCTATGACAATGTATACGCATGCATTCATATGTATGTTATGTATGTATGTGCACACATTCATATGCATGTATATGTACATGCATTCATATGTGTGTATATATACATGCATTCTATGTATGTATGTTATGTATGTATGTATGTGCATACATTCATATGCATGTATGTATATGTGCATGCATTCATATGTGTGTATATATACATGCATTCTATGTATGTGTGTATGTATATATGCATGTGTGTATGTCTATATGCATATATGTATATGTATATATGGATGCATTTGTATGTATGTACATATGCATATGTATGTGTGTACATTTGTATGCATGCATGTATGTGTAGCAATGTAGATCCCAAGAGCAGTAGAACTGAGTCAGACTCTCTGAGCTGGGACACAGGCATCAGGGTTTTACAATAGCCCTAAACCTATGACTCAGTTACAGCTATGAAATAGAGTGGATTTGCAGGAAGAATGACTTCATGGATTCCTAGCCCTTTCTAGAACACTGACTATCAATCTTTAAAGACCTACATGGGATGGGGAGGGACAGGAAAAAGTAGTGGGGGCAGGATGAGGACTGAGGCACCCAGAATAATAACACGAGGTGCTAACCACCGCTCAGTCACTCACTCACCACCACTGGGTCCCAAGGAAAGGATTACTGCTCATCTCCACCTGAAGAATCAGAGGCATAAAGAGAAGGTCAAGTAATTGCCCAAGATGGGTAAAATGAAGCCAGAGTAAGAAACCTGGGAATTCGTCTTCAGAAGCCAGCCTCCTCTGCCACTCACAGGAGCGGTGACTAGACCTGACCTCACCTTCGTAGCAGTCTTGTGAGGTGGGGATCATTATCACTTACCTCCAGTTTACACACGATGGACACTGGAGCACAGCACGCAAGGCGACTCACGTGATCTGACTTCTCTTCGGAGTTCCCTGTGTCTCCTGTTCTGAGCCTGGAGATACAGTGTGCAAACTCATCATTCCCAAGAAAATACTCAACACTTCTTGGCATTAACAGCTTGGTTTTTGTTTTGTAAATGTAAAGGCTGGAAGCCTGTTTATGAAGATCATGGGAGCCCTCAGGAGAGAGCTGATTAACAAACCGTATGCTTGAGATTGAGGAGAACTGAGTCCCCTTATTTCCTCATGAAGCCACTACCCTATCAGAGGAAATGAGCTTGATCTGTCTTTATTTTTTAAATTTCTCTCTCCTCTTCCTCTCTCTCTCTTTCTCTGTGTGTGTTGTGCATGTATGAATGCATGTATCTATGTGTATGAATGCACGTTTGTGGGGGTGCATGTGCAGAGTTCAACACTGGATGTCTTTCTCAACTGCTCTTCAGCTTATTTTTTTGAGATAGGATCACTCACGACAATACAACCTGCCAACCCAGAGATCCTCCTGTCTCTGCCTTCCCAGTGCCCAGTGACAGGAACATGCCACCACACTTGGCTTTCCACGGGTACTTAGCATCCAAACTCAGAACCTTCTGCTTCCAAAGCAAGCACTTTACCCACAGAACCACCTTCCTGGCTCTTGAATCTGATCTTTCTACAAGAAGCTGAGCTGTATCTGCTTTACTGTAACAGACTCTGGGTCCTCCCAAGGCCTTTCCTGAGGTTCCCTGGGTGCAGACTTCTGTTCACGGCACTCATCATAGTTCCTCAAACGCTCCTCCCTGCCCTAATGTAGATCATCCTGACATCACCTATTCCACAACCGCCTAGATGAGTGAAGAAGGCTTAATGTTAAAATGCTTGTCCTGTGTCCACAGAAGCCCACTCTCCATCCATCCATCCATCCATCAAATGTACCCACTACTGCGTTTCCACCTGACATTAATGAGTGAGTGTGCTATTCTTCCCCGGTGTCATAGGTGTCATGATTCCATTATGAGCGGCTTTGGAGAAGAGATGGGCACTAATGCTGGGAATTTCAGATTCACTGGCCAAGTTGAAAAGTTGCTGTTCAGTTGTAAAGACAAGAGGGTGCCATCTCAGGCTCCCAGCAGAAGAGAGACATGGGGCCTACTTTAGAAAATCAATCTGGCACTGGTGTGGAGAGTGACTTGGAGGAGAGAAAGAAACAGTTGGTTGGAACATGGTGCTGTGAAGCCAAGGGCTCAGAAACACTGGCATGGAGCATGTGGATTCATCCCCACAAACCATTCTCACTGCTAAAAGCCCATCAAAGAGCACATCTGACTAAGGATGGATCTGTATTACAAGGACAGCACTTAAAATATTTGTCTACCACAATCTGCTTTTATCTTCAGATACCATATCAAGAAAAAACTTCCATTCATCTGTCATTACTGTGCAAGTTGTATTATTTTCAGACTGGCATGTCCTGGGCAAGTGACTCTATTCTGTAGGAACAGTAACACTATCGCACCTCTCTTACTAGTGTGTGGCATTGGCCCCAGGCATTTCGTGCACAGAATCCCTTTAACTACTAACCTTATGTTGGCTCTGTTCTCTTCTTGGTCATTGTATTAGTCAGGGTTCTCTAGAGGAAACAGAGTTGATAGAATGGAGTATAATAAAAGGGAATTTATTGGGGTACCTTACGACAGTCTAACACTAGCAGTCTGTAGGCCCACAGCTGAAGGAACCAGTAGCTGTTCAGTCCATGTGGCTGGATGTCTCAGCAGTCCCAATCCAGCCCAGAAGACCTGATGGTTCCCTGGGGAGCGGCGGCTGACAGTCCACGATGTGAGGCTGAGGAAACTGGGTTCTGATGTCCAGGAAGGGTAGGAGAGCAGGATGCGAGTGCAAGTCACGAACAAGCACCAGCAGCCGGGGGAGGAAGGAAGAGCGTCTCCTTAAGCTTCCTTATATTAGTCTCCTTCTGGAAGGCCCAGCCACTGGGGGAAAGGGCTCACTCTGGAGAAGGGAACTCCTCTCTTCTCCAAAATCCCAAAAGGATTTTGTCAGTCCTTCCTGCAGGCAAACTCAGAGACCCACCCAAGATTACTATAGATTAGATCAAGTTGACAAACTTAACCAACACAAGTCTTCTCCAAAATCCCAAAAGGATTTTGTCAATCCTTCCTGCAGGCAAGCTCAGAGACCCACCCTAGATTATTATGGATGATTACATTGGTCAAGTTGACAAATAAACTTAACCATCACAGTCATTTTGTCCATGGTGGACCCCAATCAAGGTACTCCCTGTAACAGAAGAAAGAAACATAAGTCCCTACTCCTCATCATCCATCATGCCTTGAGAAGTCCTCATAACCAACCGAAGCACTCACTAAGGGTGACACTGAGCTGGGACTCTGATACAGTGACAGACAACCTCGGGGGTGAATAACCTGGGGTCTTGTTCCTGTGAGAGGGACCTTTCTGATTGCTTAGCCGCATCTTGCTATGATATCTGAGTGCCACCACCCCTAACGCTGAGTGAAGTGTCACGACAGAAGAAAGACACAGGATCTTGAAACGTACACATCTGGGGTCCTGTGTTTCCAAATATTCTTCCTCAGCCACGCAAGGGTGGGAAAGACCTCAATCAAACCACCCATCTCACTTGTGACTTCTGTACATTGGTGTAGGAAACTGGCATGATAGTTTAATTTGGGAAATCCTAGTTTTTTTTAATGACTCAGGAAAAGGATTGCTGATTCACCATTCAGTCTGCAAGCTCTCTTCTTCCATTAATCCAGCCCCAGTCTCCAGTACGTTCCTCAAGGAATGTTTTCTGACCTGAACACCCTCCTCAAAATTCCTTCTCTTCTCCTTTTGAGCAGCCCTATCCTCCCCAACATCCACTCCCGTCTTGATCTCCACAGAAGAAATTTAAAGACCTCAGAAGAGCTCCATCATGGCTGAGATTCAACCCACCAAGTGACATCTCTCGGTCAGTCCAAGAAGACTTCTTATATTTTCTTGTGTGTCCTTAAAAAAAAAAGTCAGCTCTGCTTTGCACAAAATCAGCCTTTCTCTTCAAAAATCTTGGGAAGCTTTTCAGCTTGGGCCACGACAGTGATTTTGTCAGCGGAGTCCTCAGTAGTGGGAAGCGGCTCCAAAGAGATTAAGGTGACACAGTTCTAGGCCAAAGTCCAAACCAAATAAATACAGCTCTTTTGCTGTATTCCTGAGCCACAGTGAGATCCCCAGAACCCTCTATTTCTACTCTATCAAATCGTTCACAAGCTTCTGATCTCAGAGGGAATGAATAAAGCAGAAATCAGGCACAATGCTTAATGACAAAACGTGTTAAATGTGTTTTTTTTTTCCCCTCACCTCCAGGTTCTTTGTTTTAGCTTTATGGGTGGAGAATTACATGCTCATAACTTCTTATTAAGTGTAAGCATATTAATAGATGAAAGCTTTCATGCCAAGATGTGAATGGGATAAATCTTGATAAGATTGAGTGGAGGCTAATGAAATATTTGGAATTAAAGTTTTTAAATAGGCAAGATGAATCAATTTTGAGAATTAATTAAACAACCATCAGTGGTTCATTGAATTATTTTATATCCTTAATATACACTGTGTATTTTCTCCCATAAGGCATATGCAGATGTATAAATCTCATATGAAATAAGAGACTGGAAGGAGAAGTGCTTTAGGCATATAAACTATTATTATTTTCATCATTGTTATTGCAAACTTGAACATTCTTTACTGGAATTTCATTATTTGCTTGGAGAAGTTTGCTGAGCTTGGCAACTGTCCATTGTCATTATGAATTTTTCCATTTTCGGGCAGCCGGGCCTCTGGATGGTAAAGGATGTGTAATGCAGACAACTGGTCGTGAAATAATACTGTTTATTTTCAGAGTTTCTTTGGCCTTAGTGCTGAATCTTTGGGCCAATAATTTCCTGAGACACCTGTGCTGCATCTCGCATTTCTGAGAACTAGTCGCTGTCTTCTCCACTGGGTTGTCAGGTGTTGGAGGAATAATAAGTGAAGATAGATATCCAAGGGTTTTAGCAAGCAGTCACTGCCTTGATCTGTATGCATCAGGCATCAAGGAACTCGGGGGTCTCTGTTCTAACAGTTCACTGAGGAATGGCTGACTGTTTACTGGCCCTAAAATATTAATAGAGACCAAGCTTGGCACAGTGGCCTGTTTCCCCACACACCAAACCTTCCTCCAGAGCGCTTTCCAAAGGACCATAACTCACCCAGCAGAGGAAGATGGATGATTCTTGACCATTGTGATTTGGGGCTCCTTTAGCATTAACCTTGGTTTTGTTTTGTTTCTTCCTTCTTTCTGGTACTGATGATTGAATCCAGATCCTCGTACATGTTAAGAAAGTGCTTTAATGCTGAGCTAGACTTCCACCTCTTTAATTTCCTGTTCTAATATCGAGCTTTGAGTCCTGAGATTCTTTTTGGTTTATGTTCCCCTCACTTTCCAACTCTAGGTATCCCGAGAGGAATGAGAAAATATCCAACCCACTGTTTGGCACCACAGGATTTATGAGCCGTCCTACAATTTATGAGCCCTCAATCCAAATAGCCTGTGTCTAGATGCAGATACTAAGGAACTCACACCAGCAGTACTCAGTGCACTCATAAGGGTTTCTAAACAGCGAGCTATCAGCACTCGCTTTAATGAATATGGTGTAAATAAAAGCTCTTAGACTGACCTAATTGGAATTTGGCAGATGCGACTCTTCTAAAGTCAGCAATGGGATTTTAAAAATTAAGTTTAATAAGGGAATTTTACTTTGTTAATTCAAGTTTTTATTAATCTCCTTGGGCTTTAAGTTTTTTTTTCTTTTTAAAAATTAGGCACATTAAGTTGAAAGGCCCAAACGAGAGTATTTTGTGTATTAAGGCACCTCCTCGTCACCAAATCAGGGTCAGCTACAATGGATCAGGCCTTCAAGCTTGGGCTGGAAGCTGACGTTGTGTGCATGAGAGGAGAGAGGATAAGAATGCATGCTTGGAGTATCAATTACCTAAAGTATGCAGATTTCCAGAACACAGGAACACATGAATAACATGATGGTTAGTCCTCAGTGTCCACTTGACTGGATTTAGAGTCACTTAGGAGATTGCTGGGGCACTTCTGAGGTATATCTGTGAGGAGATTTCCAAAGAAAATTAATTAAGGGGGAACACCCATATTGATTGTGGGCAGCATTGTTCCCATGAACTGGAAGCCTGGATGGAATAGCAGGAGAAAGAAGAAAACAGCCATGCATGTATATTACATACATGTATTCGTTACTGTTCTTAGTGCCACGATCAAATACCCAACAAGATGCAATGTAAGGAAGGAAGGTTTATTTGGACTTACAGAAAGGCAACCAGTCACATTAAATCCACAATCAGGGAATAAAAACACGGCAGGAAATGGAGTAGGGCTCTAAAATCTTAAGGCCTGCCTCTGCTGGCCCACTTGTTTTATGAAGCTCCACCTTTTAAAGGTTCCAACAACCTTCCAAAACAGCACCTCCAGCTGGGGATCAAGTATTCAAACACATGAATCTATGGGGGACATTTCATAATTCAAACCACCACAACCATGATGTGAACAGCTCTCCTCGACTATACCTGCAGACACATGCTGATGAACTGAACCTGAGTCTTCACCCATGATAAATAACTCTTTCCTTTAAGTTGTTTTTCTCAGCATTTGTCATAGTGACCAAAAATAAAATAAAATCTAGTTCAAGGAAGAATTTGTTTATAGTTTTACCACTCCGATAAGCCCTTCTCTTTCTTTTCTGAGTCCTGAAACACAGTATACTTCAGCGATGATCATAATAGCTATAACTTACAGAACACTCTTATTGTGTGCTACTCACTTTATGTGGGCTAACCTTACAAAAGGCATACAGTAATCCTATGGGGAACTCACTGTCATAGTTCTGATTTATATATAAAAACAGAAAAAAATGAAAAAACAAAACCCACTAATGCTTAGGGAAGTGCAGCTATTAGGTAAAGCAGGAAATATTTGAATCCAGGTAGTCTGACAAAATAGAAATGAACACAGGACACTGTTCAACGAGCTCTGCTGCAGTTATTTCTCTCCCTTGGCTAATTGAAAAATAGAAACATTTGGAACCTTCTGTGACGGCTGTTTCTAGACTCATGGGGCATAAGCAATCTGCCTGCCTCAAGAAATATCCCACAAGGATGTGGCATTCAGCTTCCAGCACGGTCTCCAAAGATTCCCACATCCTACAATCCACCTATGGAATCTCTCTCCCTTTTTATAGCTGGGTTGGTCTCTGGAGCCAGTAACATGGCAGACATTAGTAATGGTATGTCACTTCCAAGGTAGATGATGAAGGACAATGGGATTTCTGGATGCTTCTCTTGTATATGTCTCTCAAATCATGTGCTCTGGAGGAAGTCAAATGTCATGACAGGAAGACATTTGGGCAGCCTATATAGTCACAGTCATGATGAGGAACAGAAGGCTGCAGACATGGGCTGGTGAGGAACTGAGACAGGCCAGCCATCAAGAAAGCAAGCTTCAAAGCTAATTCTCCACCCAAACTCAAGCCCTGAAGTCATGGCTGTCTGGCACAAGATAATCCCTCCCAGATTCCTATCCCAAAGAACAGGGGTAAAATAATCAATGCTACTTTAAGATGAGGTGTCTAGGGTTGTTCAGCAATACCCACAGTGTGAAGAAGCCACATGAGTGTGTGAACCATGGGGTTGTAGACAAGGGTAAGCAGCAGAGGGGGAAAGAGGGGCACACTTCCCAGCCATCAGTTCTGTCACATATGTGCATAGTTAAATCTACATTCTGCTGTCAGAGAAAACATGCAATATTTTGTCGTTCATTTTCTCCATTACCTTCTCTTGTTCCCTTTAGACATCTTCCCTCTCCCTCATATTTCTCTTCTACTTTCATGCTTCTATACATCGAAACCTGAATACTGCACAGGAGAGACAACATGGGGTGTGTATTAGACAGGACTCCCTAGAGGAACAGATCTGATAGAACGGATTGTAGTAAAAAAGGGGAATTTATTGGGGTGGCTTACAACAGTTCAACACTAGCAGTCTGCAGGGCCCATGAGTGAAGGAACTGGTAGCTGTTCAGTCCACGTGGCTGGAGGCCTCAGCAGTCCCAATCCAGCCCTGAAGGCCTGAAGGCTCCCTGGGGAGCCGCTGGTCTTCAGTCCACCATGTAAGGCTGAGAAAACTGGATTCAAAGGTCGAGGACCACAAAGCCTGCAGGAGGAAGGAAGAAGCTTCCCTTCCCTCAAGCTTCCTTCTATCCAGTCCCCTTCCTTGATGCCCACCCATTCTGGGGAAGGGCTCACTCTGGAGGAGGGACCTCCTCCTTTTGTCAATCCTTCCTGTAGGCATGCTCAGAGACCCACTCGAGATTACTGCGGATTACTAAACAAGTCAAGTGGACAATAAATTTAGCCATCACAGACTATTTGCCTCTCTGAGACTGGCTTATTTTGCCTAACACGATATCTCTAGTTTCATTCTGTCTTCCTGCAAATGGCATGATTTCATTCTTTACAGCTAACAAAAAAAATCACTTTCTTATCTATTCCTTTGTCAATGAACATGCACGCCAGCTTCTTTTCTTGGTGTTTGTGAATAAACATGGATATGCAATTATCTTCTGTGGTATTTGGCTTAATTCCTTCAAGTCTGTACCCAGGAGTGGTCTGGAAGGATGATCATGGTTTTATTTATATTGTTTTAAGTAACCTCCTCTCTTTTCCTTTTGAAAGACACTGAGCTGCTGGCCCCTCTGCTTCCTTTAGCTTCCCCCTTGCTTGTTCAGCATCATCCTATCACATGTCCCCCCAACCCCTGCCCTGCTCACTCAAGGGTCTTGTGTCTGAAAAGAACCTTCTGAAATTGTGTGGTTTGAAGAAAGCTCACTGTAGCCTAACACTAAACAGGGAGCAGTGGGGGTCTGCCCACCCAACCTGACCCACACAACAGGGGATGCCTTTGCCCACAGCGTTTCCTCAGCACATTACCCTCCCACAGAAGGAGCCCACAGCTGGCTGCCATTAGGACTGCATGAACCCAAATGCAAGTCCAGCCCTGAAGCTCAGGGAAGTGGAGAGGGCTGCTGCCTGTTCCCTGGGATGCCAGGCACCTCTGGATTTTCAGATTTATTTTTTGCTCTGGTAATTCTTAGGTGGTCAGACTGCACACAGAGAAAGTTGATTTTCCTCACCTCCTCCTGGAAATAGTGTCCAGCCAGGGCAGGCCTACAGGGCAGAAGCTGGGCTTCAGTGCCATGGTAGGAAGGGACAGGTCTGGGTGGCATTCCTGCACTGATCACCCTCCCAACCTCAGCCAGTCCTGGCTGGAAATGCCAGGCTGTTCTTCAGAAAGGCAAAGGGGAGAGGATCTTTGTTCACCTTTGGTGAAAGGAGAACATACCTGAGAAGAAAAAGAATAAGCTCAATGTTTTCCTGAGAAGGAAGCGGAGCTCTGGAGGAGGCGACCAACAGCGGATGTGGCCCTGGACCCTTTGGTTACAGCACTTGGGAGACAGAGGCAGGATTGCTGTGAGCTCATAGCCAGCCAGGAATATAGAGTGACACCTTGTCTCAAAAAACATAACAAGTAACCAATGTGTTGAATTCTTTTTTAGTCCTTCCATGTAACTTGCCCAAACTGTCCCAATAACGTGAGCTACAGGTGTCATTATGGCTCTGAAATGCTTTAAAAAGAGACAAGGAACTCTCCCAATACATCACCACCAAAAATAAAATAAAAATAAAAAAACCTTGTAAGCTCACCCCAGTGATGAGGAACAGGTTCAAGTGGTTCTGAATTGAGGGGCAGTCTTAAGTCCTGTGAGAGATGAGACAACACCTAGAAGCAGGGACAGCGTCTACACCTTCCCCTCAGACTGGAGGGCTCACCAGAGGATTGAATGGTGACACATCCACACTAGAAGCCTGCATAGTGACAGCAAAGGGGTAACATACTTCCAAAGTGACCCACCTACCTGTGTGTGACAGGCTGAAAGGTTTGTAGATATGCTCATTCCGCTCCGCTTCTCTTGACTTCAGAGTTCTAACCATGGACTGTGCATTCTTAGCATAGCACGTGTTGTATTTGTTGAATGGAAACTAGACCAGGGCAGGACTTTGGCTCAGCTTGTTACAAAATCTGGAAGACAGTAGATGATAAGCCTGGGGTGTGTGACTAAATGAAAAAATAAAAGATATCTAGAATTAGGAGACACTGCATGTCACCTAGGATGGTTAATCTATCTTGTCTACTTGACTGCACTTGGAATCAGCTAGAGGAACACACCTTTGGGCAAATCTCTGAAGGAGTGTCTGGAGAGGTTTACAGGGGAGATTAGACCTGCCCTGAATGTGGGTAACCCCATCACATGTCCAGACGTCCCAGGATGAATAAAAAGGACAGAAGGAAATGTAAGCTGAGCAACAATTTTCATCTGTCTGCTTCCTGGTGATGGACACAATGTGACCAGCTGTCTCACACTCCTGTCATTGTCCCTGACATGCTTTCTCTACCATAATGGATTATTATACTCAAACTATAACCCAAAATAAACCCTTCCTCCCTGAAGTGGCTTCTTGCCAACTCTCTGGTTATAGCAATGAAAAATTAACTACTATATTACCTTTTGAGCAAAGCACGGTAATAACCATGCTTTTATTGCTTTTTTATACACCCATTAGTATTTAATGACAAAAATAAGATATTTTTAAAAGGCAAAAGACAGAAATCCAGATTATAATTTGATTTCTCTATGTTAAAAATTAGCCTTGGGTTGTGGAGATAGCTCAGCAGATAAAGCACTTGATGAGCAAGTGTATTTGAGTTTAGATCCCTAAACCCATGTAAAAACTAGAAGCTTGACTGGAGACATAGCTCAGCAGGTAAAGGTGCTCATTTGTAAAGCCTGATGGCCCAGATTCAATTCCTTAGTACTCACATAAAGTCAGATCACAAAGTGACACATGCATCCGGAGTTCATTTATAGTGCCAGGAGGTCCTTTTTCATAAATTATATATATGCACATATATACTTATTTTATATAATATAATAGTATATATACATATATATTTATTATATATAATATAATAATATATATTTCAAAAACTGAGAGACCCTACTTCAAAAAAACAAAAACAAACAAACAAACAAAAACCTGGAAGTTGAGGCAGGCTTCTGTGATCTGACCTCTCCTACAGTGAGAAGAAAAGCAAAGATAGAATAGAAGGGGAGAGAGTCTAAGCCTGTGAAAAACTGATCAGTCTGGCGACTCCTGGTCCCAGTCATCAGCTCCTTCCCTCACTGTGCTGTTGACCAAAGTGACCCATGAGGTCCCCAAAACAAGACAGGATTCTGTTAAAGCTCTTGAATGCCCACCCCAGGCCTGAGACTAGATCCTGTTGCTGAAGAAAACACAGAAAACCATCTATCAGCATCGAGAGACCCTGCAAAGTCCAGAATGGTATCAAGCCCCCAGATGGTAGTTAGTGTAGTGTTGGAAGGCACTGCATAAGCTGCCAGGGGAAGCTGGTCAATGACAGCTGGAGTAAACAGACACCACTGGCATGAAACACACACAGTCTGCCGCCATGAGTAGGCTGTCCACACTTCCTACTGGGAGAGAACAGCGAACCAGGAAACGAGCACTTATGCAATGGAGGAGCCAAAGCCTGGGGGAGACAATCAACAGCTTTTAAATTTGGCCAAATATTCCACTTGGTGAGGGGGAGCCCTTACCTGGAAATGAACTTAGGGCGATATGCACTGGGAGCCAGACTCTGGGGCCCCCCAAGGAGAGACACACTATGAGAGAGATTGATGGAGAAGCTACTAAAAATAGAATCTAGCTAATTCAGAAATGTGTATCTCAGTTAACCTATACTGATCTCACTCTCCAATGGAGATTCTGTTTATATCTTTCAGAATGCTGTAAGAGAGTGGCGGCTTATCCAACCCTACCAACGAACCACAGGCCGATAGCTGACATCCTGGCAAGAGATGAGCCACCCCGGACATATCATGGAGGATCCATATGGAACCCCGCAAAGAATGATGGGACGAACAAGTGACCCATAGTCACAGCCAATCAGTCAACACAGGATAAGCCAGTGAGACAGACACCAATGATTTTCAACACAACCCAAAGCAGAAGTACAGAGACCCCTAAGTTTTCAACAATAAAGCAGCCTTAATACTCACCCACCATGACTCAGGGAACTGAGTGGAAGAGGGGGCGGAAAGATTGTGAGAGCCTTGGTGGGGGACAATATCCAGAGACATGGCCCCCCTCAGTAACAACACAGTAGGGCAGGCGGAACCGGGCTGACTCCTAGGCTATCCATGGTCACCTGCCCCAAGGACTGATCCAGACTGCCCACAGAGGAGGATGTCCAGCTGATTGGGGATGGGGAAGAGGGGCATTGGGGAACTGGGGATAACAACTCATTGTTTGCCCATTAAATATTGTAACTCATTATCAACAATAAAAAAAAAAAAGAAAAGAAAAGACAGGAAAATTTCCCAAAAAGCTCATAGGCCAGCTAGTCTGGTGAGCAGAGCAGTGAACAGCTAGAGAGACCCAGCCTTGAATGAGGTAGAAGGCAAGGACCACCTTATTTATTCTCTGATCTCCACAGGCACACTCACAACACACACACACACACACACACACACACACACACACACACACGCACGCACGCATGCAAATCAGCCTTTAACCTGAAACGTGAAGTCTACCATCTTTGCTTCACAGAATTTATGACTGAGAAGTTTTCTTTTTGGATTAAACAAGAAGATAAGGGTAATGTCATTGAAAGGCAAAGCTCTATGGGTCATTCATTGATTCTAAGCAGAGTCCCCCACCCCCAACATCTTATGATGTCTGAAGCAAGCTCACTTCTCCCAAGCTGAGGTCTTCTAGTCATGACTTTGGAAGTACTTTTGAAGTTCTTATCATTCTTTTGTGCAAAGCTCCTATTGATATTTTTTTATTTTTAATTTCATTTACTTGCAAGGGGAGAGAGAGAGAGAGAGAGAGAGAGAGAGAGAGAAAGAGAGAGAGAGAGCAGGGCTTCTAGCCACTGCAAACGAACTGCAGATGCATGCACTACTTTGTGCATCTGGCTTTATGTGGGTACTGTGGAATCAAACCTGGCTTGGTAAACTTAGTAAGCAAGCACCTTAACCACTGAGAAATCTCTCCAGCCCTTTTAAATAATGTTTATTTTTTTGGACTGGTGATGATTTCATTACTGATTGGTTATTGGAGCTCCACTGTTGAATGTCAATGGTCTTTAAAATACCTTTCCAAAGAGCACACTGTGAAATGAAAATGAAATGAAAAGTTATTATCTATATACAGAAAGACACGGATCAGTGTCAAAAAATGGCAATACTTAAACAAATGTTTGGCAGTGGAGCTATGACCACAATTCATTCTTTTCATGCAAAGCAGTAACCCAGGGTTGCAGCTTTGTTATGTTTTGTCAGTTCAGGAATACATGCACAAAAATTGACATATACTATGCAAGAAAACACCATTTTCAAAATTTGTGGAAAGATGTCAACAGTTTGGGAGAAAATCCCAGAAGAAAATTGCTTAAGAATTTTCCCCAACTCAATGCCCCTGATGATACAGAAGCTGACATTATTTATGTGCAGAATCCCAGATGTTGATAACTCTGAGTTCAAAACAACTCAAACAAGTTAAAGTCTCCATGTGTAGCAGCTTTAGGAATTCCTTAACCAAGTTAGCTTACATTTTCTTTGTGATGTGTGCAGATGAATGATACAGGAGTTACATTTAGATAAACTAGAAAAGCTTCTTTTAAAGGGCTTAAATAACAATTAAATGTGATACTACATTGTGTCATTACGTAATTGTAGCATTTTTTTCTGGTCCATAAAATCATGATATGTCTAAAATTTATAGCATGCTAGATCTGACGCAATGTGACATGTCACTCTCTCCATTCTTGTCACTCCTATTTTGCCTCACTTATTTCTTCAGTAACATGGTTAGATTCTTAAGCAATGATAAGAGTCATTGTTTATGCATTTAAATTTCACAAACACATCGAACAGCCTTGTGAAATAATCATAGAACTGTGGTTAATTACCTCAATACTAATTTTGGATATTCCTATGATTATAAAATTGGCTTTGATTTATTCTTTCTGAGGAAATCTTAAGATTGCTTACTCGAGTGATTGGAACCCAATTTTTTAATGTCAAACTCTGAAATGCCTTAACTATGACAGAGTACTGGCACATGTTGAAAACGTGGAAGAAATGGCTTGAGTTTGGATGTTACAGCATCGCTGTCAAGGTCTGAGTGTTGGAAACAATCTCCGTTGCAACAAGTTGGGGAGATGGTGCTTAGCAAGAAGTGACTAATTCATACACACCACAGATGGATGTCAGACCCACGGGGTGAGGTGAGGATTTGAATTTAGATAATGCCCAGCAAAAATTCCAATGCACCCCAAAATTTAAGGAGTACCCGAATTCTTGTCTACAAAGTTAAAGAATTAAAATCATAGGCAACCAAATATTAAGATATAGTGGCAGACTTTATTATTTAAGGGAATATGGGGAGTTACAGAGTTCTCCAGCCACCAGTGTGGGGAGAAAACGTGGAGAGTTTTAACAGAATTTATGCTGCTCAGAAAACAAGCAGAAGAGGAGGTATCAGAGGGAAAGGTTTATGTGGAAAAGAATCCTGAGCCCCTCTCCATCACCCCCAGCCTAAGGGCTGGGTTGAGGGGCCTTACCTGGATAATGAAAGTCCTCCTTCTAGGATGCCATGTGGAAAAAGAAGACTGGCCTTTGTTCTAGGGAAACATTTTTAAAACTTCCACCAGGTAAGTTAGAGAGAGAGCTGATTGGTCTGTACCTGAGCAATCAGTTTTTGCATCTAGGTTTGAGCTCTGGCTAAAGACACCTACCACTCAAGGGGAGGTGGACCATGGGGCTTGCCTGAACTGCCACATTTCCAGTGAGAACAAGTCTCTTTTTAGCTGGATTTTAGTTTGGTCTCCAATGACTCAAAGATCCTGTAGAATACAAAGACAGGCCAGGAAAAAAAAAAAAGAGCCACATTCAAAGGGACATCACTAAAGGTATAGGTAATGTTTAAGACCTGTGCTGTTTAATAGGGTAGACTCTGGCAGCATGTGCTATGGAAATTAAAATTAATTAATTAAAATTAAAATTCAGTTACTCAGGCAAACTAATCTCATTTTCAGTGCTAGTACCTACATAGTACCTCCATGGGCCATCTTTCTGGACAGCGCAACTCTAGAACATTTTCATTATTGTAGAGATTTGTGTTGGGAGGCAACTTTTGTTTTGAGAAAAAAAAAAGTCTTGTTATGGAAATTGTTATAGACCATCCAAAAAAGTGCTTGTGGAGTTGAATTCCTGCCATCCATCCAGAAGTAGTTCTGGCTTCTAGGGAATATTAACTGTTAACAGTAAACAGTGCAAAGAGCAAGGATAGAGCTGGGTTTTAGTCCTGGTTCTGACTTGGACAACAATCTGTACAACTTGCTTCCTCTCCACCTTCCTCCCCAAGTTTTCTTATCTTTTAACTGTGTCGAGTCCTGCTGGCTATGTAAATCATGATCTGCTCTTAGGCTCAGTGATTCCAGTAAACAAGTTCTGGCTCCATGCCATCTGCCATTTTTCAGCTCTGATGGCTCCAGCGTTATAAAGGAAAGCAGCCATGATCAAAGTAACAGCAGCACAAACTCGATTCAATCATGATGCGCTTCTAGGAAGCTCTGAGGTCTCCACCTGCCAACCTCTCCTACATCATCCTGTGTTCTTGTACCTGTCTCTCTGGATAGTCATTTCACTGTGCTCTAATTAATACGCTTTGGAAGATGTGTTCTTATAATGTAGACACCTGTCAGGTCTTTTCAACATCATTTCTCAAATATTGGTATAGAGAGTGAATTCAAAATGTTTGTGAGTATATAAAAGGAATCAATTCTCCTCCAGAAACATTCCATCCCAACAGTGCCAAATTGACAAACGACCTTACTGCTGTCCACCTGGAGCTCTCTAGCCTGGAGTCGGATATCATGTCCCTGATTCTTACCAGTGGACTGAAGAATTCCTAGCTGATTATTTAGGGTTTTCTCCTTTGTTGTTGTTGATTACTTTAAGCTAAATGTTTCATTTACCCTCTTCCACTTTTTCCTTAACTATTCCCTGTGACAAGGTTGCCACAGGGTTCACTGCTTGATGCTATCTTTCTGCAAGAAAGTTTCTTTAAGACATCAGGTCCATCTGAAACCCAAATTTGCCAGTTCCTTCTTCAAAGATTGTTTTGGTCTTTAAATTGTGCCCTTACCTTATTGGGATAGAGTTTTTTCTTTTCTTTTCTTTTCTTTTCTTTCTTTTTTTTTTTTGAAAGCTTATTTTTCAGAGTAGAAAGGTCCAACCTATCATAAGCATAAGTCTAATTCATTAAACCCTTCTGAGATCCAGGTTCTCTTTGATTCCTGCCCCAGGGCTCATCTTGAAGAATCTCCAAGCAGAGAAGGAGGCTCACCAGGAAAATGAATGTTCCCTCCACAGGTGACATTTCTACTCATATACAGATCTGCGATCAATTGTGCTTTAAAAACATCTCTGTGGTTCTCCCCTGTAGAGCAATATTTAATTCATGAACTATTTATTAAGCAACTACACGGGTTAATACTGTAGAGAAGTCCTTAGTAAATAATCCTGGCACCTAGACGTGAGAAACTCTACATATAAGTGTTCTATGGGACAAGAAGTAGTAATGGAGATAAGATACAACTTGCTAAGGAATCCTGAGCAAAAGAAATGTTTATCCCCTTTTGGGAGTCAGGAACTTGTCATTTGGACCTGTGCTTTAAATGATAGTTAGATTTCAACTTGATATACTCAGAACAAAATCCCTCCAGACAAAGGTAACTTCCTAAATCAAGGCAAGAACATTTGAAGGTAACAGTGAGATTTCCCACTGGGTTGAATCACAGGTATAAAGAGAAAATGAAAAGAAGCCGAGAATAAAAATTTACATTTTCTGGGCATGGTGGCTCACAGCTTTATCCTAGGACTTGGAAGGCTGAGATGGAAGGATGACCATGGTTTGAGCCAGCTGTTTACAGAGTGAGTTCCAGGCCAGCCTGGGTTAGAGTGAGGACTCCACTTCCAAACAAAAATTACAAAGAGCTTATATTTTCTTGAAGGACAAAAATTTGATGTAATGTGTCTGGGTACTAGTGACATTCTGATGGTATTTCACTAGAGAATAATGTGACATGTGATTTAAGATTACCCTGGCAAATTTTCCCAAAATAATTGTAGGAGGAAGAGACTGGACGTAGTAGTTAGGTTATGCTAAACAACAACAAAGACCACCCAAATCTCAGTGGCTTAAATATACAATATAGTTTACTTCTCCACCCTGTAGGTGTCCACAGCACATCGACAGGCATCCTGACCCCCACATCTTCATCAGAGACCCTCTGGAAGGAGCATATGTCTCCAGCATAGGAGAAAGGGAAAAGAGACACCACTCCCTTCAGCTGTATCTCATCTGCCAGGGCAAGGTGCATGCCCACCTGCTTCAAGGAGGCAGAAGTACAGGGAGGAAGGATGGTGGTGAGGTCGCTCAGGAGGCTGACGGTACTACCCAGGATAGACTTGATGAGCCCTGGATCAGGACAGCGACAAGGATACAAAAAGGAAGGACAGGAGTTTCCAAGAAATACAGAAGGTTGTTCCAGATAGAACTAACAAGGAAGGGCCCTCGAGCTGAAGCTGGTGATGGCTGCAGGTTGGTTTTAGACTCTGAGGAGGGGTATGTTAAAACTTCCAACACCAAAGAGAATAAGGCCCTTTCCTTCACAAATGTATTTGCATCAGGTATTCACCAAAAGACAATAGATCTTTCAGCGATTTCACTTGAGGATTTTAATACTTGCTTTTCTCATTGTTGTGACAATTCCTAACAAATTTATGGGGCCACTTTCAAGAGGGTTTGCTTTGGCTCACTGTGTGAGGGATACATCTGTCTATCATGCTACGGGAGTCAGGCATGGTGGCAGGAGTATGACCCTCCTGGCCACATTCTATCCACAGTCATAGGCAGAGAGAGATGAACGCTGGTGCTCAGTTTTCATTCAGTGAAGGGTCACAGCACTTAGGATAGTGCTGCTTACTTTAGACAGGTTCTCAACCACATCAGACTCCTCTGAAAATAGCCCCGTAGATAAGCTCAGAAGTATGTCTTCAGGTGATTCTAAATCCAGTCAAGATAATGACAAGATTGACCATCACAAGGATTAAGCAATTTGATTCATGAGTGATGAAGACATAATAAAAAAATATGCTTAACGCTGGGAGTGGTGGTATGCACATGCCTTTAATCCCAGAACTTGGGAGGCTGAGGTAGGAGGATCACTGTGAGTTCAAGACCAGCCAGAGACTACATAATGAGTCCCAGCCATGAGTTCAAGGCTACCCTGAGACTGCATAGTGAATTCCAGGTCAGCCTGGGCTGGAGCCTACTTTGAAACCCCCATCCCCACCCAAAACAAAACAAAAAGATATACTTATCCCAGATATAGATATACTTTTACATCAACAAAAAGATATACTTATCCCAGAATTGGCAGTGTATTTGGTTCCTATATGTCTCTACTCATTGAGGGGGGGGGGGAATAAAATAATTGTAATATGAACTTAATATTACATGAACTTATATTTATAAAGGATAATACTTTTCTTTTCTACAGAGTAACAAAGCTGAGGGGCCAACATGAGAAGTTAGGGAAAGTTAATTGATAGTTTAAAAAACACTTTATTTGAGACCAAGAGAATGGGTGATTTAGAACCTCCTGCCTCTGCAAACAAACTCCAGATACATGTGCCACTTTGTACGTCTGGCTTTCTGTGGATACTGGGTAATTTTATCCAGGCCTTTAGGCTTTACAAGCAAGTGCCTTTAACTCCTGAGCCATCTTCTTCCCAGCCCTAACTGATTTTTTTAGCTTTACATTTTATGGCAGAAATTATGTCACTCTTCCAAGTGATGTTTAGTATCAGCTCAGGTTAAAGGAGACATAGAGTTTGCTGTGTTAGGATTTTTTCATACCTTTTCTTCTTTAAATATTGATTTTTGAGAGAGAAAGAGACAGATAGAAAGAGACAGTGGGTGCTCCAGGGCCTCCAGCCACTGCAAATGAACTCCAGATGCATGTGCCACTTTGTGCATCTGGCTTTAGGTGGGTAGTGGGGAATCAAACTCAGGTCCTTGAGCTTTACAGGCAAGCACCTTAACCACTGAGCCATCTCTCCAGCCCTTTCAAACCTTTAATAAATTGAATGTGAAACTTGGATGAGCTCAAAAATGTTCTACTTACAACGCCAACAGCAATGAAAAGATACCATAACATATTCGTTCCATCTCTCATCGATGGCACCTTCTCATCACATCTCAGAGGTGGAAGGGGCTAGCCAGCTCTCTTCGATTTCATTATATTAAAGGCCACTAAAATCCCAATCATGAGAACTCTGTCTCCCCCACTGGCCTCATTCCTTAATGTTATCACTCTGGGGATAGGTTTCAATATATGAATTGAGGGGCATACTTACACCGATCATTGTGCTATTTAAAATGGGTGATGTTGATGACATTGTTTCTGAAGAAAACTTCACCAAATAGATTACCAGTTACTTTATATGAAATATTTTTCTGACCCAATGTCCTTTAATCCCAGAATGCTCTGATTTAGGAGTGATACCAGGGAGGAAATGGTGCCAAAAAGATCAATGGTGTTCTTAGAAAACTAGGGGTCACCATTCCTGCCACCTGCCTTTCCAAACTTGGCAAGTAGGACATTTGCCTCATTGTGTGGGTAAATGGCCTATATCCTCCACCTCCAGCTCATGCCATGATTAGAGTCTCCTTCAAGTGCTCCTACAGCAGCAAAAGACCGTGTGGAAAGCTTCTTAACTACACAATCAGTTTGTGTGTGGGCTTTGGACTCAGCCTTGTCCTTGTCTATCTTCACCCGATCCCAGCTGCCAGTAAGAATCAGAGACAAACAGTGCCTTTGCCTTTCCTCAAGGGCTGCTTTCTCCCTAGAGACAGACTCTGCTGAAGTGTTTTTGAGCCCAATCCAGCAGACCGAGAAAACATGGCAAATGAGAGAACCAGGTTTCCTGGCAGGAAAAAAAGGAAACCAGCTTTCATGCTCCACATGGGGCCTATCACAAATGAAGGCCAAGTGCATCATGCCACAACTGAAAACATGTCAACCATGACTAGCTTTCCAGAACACCAACAGAGACACAAATATTTTTCCAGTGCCCTCAGCCTCAGTGATGAAGGCTGACCCCATTGAGAGAACTCCTTCAACCCAGGCTGTAAGGTGGGCAGATAAGTAGCCAAGAAGCATAAGTACAGCTTAGATGTAAAACCTCCACTATAAACTCATGTGTTGGGAGGTCGTGGACCCCTGGCCACTGTGGGTAGCCCAAGTCTCACCGGCCAGCAGGAGAAAGGGCTCCATGGGGAGAGGTGAGGTGTACGGTTGGACAGACACACACGACCGGGAGAAATGTCAGGCAAATCTCATTTTATTCCAGCACCCAAAGTCCTTTTATAACCCAAGGCTGTATTGTTCAGCCTATTTCTCTCAAGCAATAAGATTCAAATTTTTTCACAGGAGCCAATCAGCAGAGTACAGCAGAGAAAAGTATTGTCAGTAAAACAAAACTCAGCAAGCAAGATCAAGGCTTATCAGCTACACAGAATTCAACAAACAGGACCAAGGCTTACGAGCTACTACTTCTGCCTCCTGGGATTAAAGGCGTGTGCCATGGGCTTTATTCTATATTCTAAAACTTAGCTTAAGGTTACTCAGTTAGGCTGGGGCCTAACACTCATGTGTTTAAACACTTGAAACCCCAACTGATGCCATTGGGAGAAACTGTAGAATCTTGAGGAGGGGTGAGGGGAGGGCCTGGATTTAAGAAGTGGGTCACAGTAGGGTCACATTGAGGTCTGTAGCCCAGACCTACTTCCTGTTTCCTCTGTTTCTATTTTTATTTTTTCTTTATTTATTTGTCTTTTTTTTCATTTACTTACTTATTTTTTCTCCCTCTCTGTTTCTTGATCTATGAACCACGAGCAAGAAGTTTCCTGCTTCTGCCAGCACAGCCATGAGTCCTTCCCACTGCCGTGCCTTTCCAGCCACGATGGGCCCTAACCCTCAAACTACCAATCAAAACAAATCTTTCTCCCTTCAGTTGCTTCTTCTCGAGTATTTAGTCATAGTGATGAGGAAAATAACTAATAAACACATTAGAAGAGAAAGGCTCCTACACATGTCACCAGTTTATAAATAAGATGAAGTAGGCAGAATTGTTCCTGACTCCCCCCACCACTGTCTGTCTCATTTGTCTTTTTATCGTGACACACTTCCTTCCCAGCTTTTCCTAATTGTTCATTTCTACCTTATTGTTATCAACATGGCAATATTGCTGGGTACTAGGGAGGTACATTCAGCATGGCATGAATGCCATGAATGCCAGAATCCTGGCTGTACATTGCCCAGCCTCCCCATTGTTCACATGGAAGAAATGGATTGAGACCTGGGACTAATATGGCTCACTAGTTGAAGATCATTTTACTTTTTTGTGGTAATATATGCCAATTGTCACTCCATAAGGTTATCAACTACATATCTGATCAGACCGGTCTGAACCAGTGTGGGATTAGCAAGTTTGAAAAGTTAAACTCATTATGCTGAGAATGCATGTGTATGAGTTGCAGGGCCTAAAACGGCGCCATTCATAATTAATCTTATTATGGAAACTTCCTTAAAATTCAAATGGTAGGTCCAGACCAACAAGGTATACAGCACCTTCTCAATAATTTCAATCCATTTTTTTCCAGCCCACCTAAGAGAACAGTTGTTTACACTGGGCTAGGCTTGTTTGGTTTAGTAGCATAGAGATCTGTGTGGGTCATCTAAAGTACCCAAAATAGTTAGGTGGCACAGAGCCCTGGTGTTACATTGGGTTGAGGCTTGAATTGAAATGCCTCTCCCTCCCCTACCCCCAAACACACATACAGGCTTGTGTCTGAATACCTGGTCTGCAGCTGGAGGTGCTATTTTGGAAAACTGTGGAACTGAAGGAAGTGGGTCATGAGGGCGGGCCTTGAGGTTTGATAATCCTTCATCCCCACTTCCTGTCTGATCTCCATTTCCTAACTGTGGACGTGTTATGGTTAGTAGCCTCATGTCTCCCCCCTGTCATGCTTTTCCACCATGATGAAAAACACAGTGCTTATTGTCAGGCAATGAGAAAACTGTTGCTTTTATACAAGTTTTTTAAGGGAAGAACAGGGAATTACTATAAACAAGCCCTACCTAGTCTGTAGTGTTTTTTTTTTTTATATTTAAGCTCTGAGTTATGCGGATGGTTACCCCTAATTGTGTTATTTGTGTTTGCCTGTTTTACAACCTTGCGGGCATTTGAGCCACTAGGATTAAGCAGTGGCTCTCTCCTGAAAGGTCTGCCTGAGACGGGGAATTACAGTGATTTCCCCTGTAAGTTTCATGCAGTCACTTGGTCCTCCGAGGTATCTAAACCCTGGTGACTATATCAAACCTCAGCAAAGAATCCTGGCTTTAAAAATAACTATGACTAAGTGACTTCATTTCTGGCTGAAGTCACTCAGCAAATTCCATCTTTTTCTAGAATGTGTTGTCTGTTGCCATCAATGACCATCACAAGACTTGCCTAGTGTTGGTCACATGAAATGCCAGATGCACTCTGCAGCTAGGATTTAGGGAGTCTCATAACCGTGGGTGGGAGAAAGAAGTCCCAAGGTTTTGTGAGACGCACTCCTCCTATTCCATCACTGAGGCTCTCTATTCTCAGAACAGCAGTGAGGCAGAACTGAACTACGGACTCAGATTCTCAGGTATGTTTCAGACGAGGAAATAGAGGGTTAAGCCAATCAAATAAACTGCCTCAGTTCATATAGTTATAAAACTGCCAAGCCAGACTTAGAACTTAAACTTAGGCTCAATATCTCCTGAACATTGTTCTAGGGTTTTTGTTGGTTTGTTTTTGGAGGAGTGTCTTGTTAAGCTTCCTGAGAAAAAGTAGTTTATTTTCCAAGAGCAAATAAATTTTCTAAATAACCTTTCCCTAAGGAAAGCGGTGCTCTATTTTATTTTTAAACCATTGGCATGGATTCTTTGTAGCACACAAAAGGTTTCATAATGGCATGTTCACACATGTCTACAATGTCCTTAGACCTAGGTTTCTAACCATTCTGAAACCCTTCCTTCTATTTTACCAGGTTTGACCTTGAGGTTGTTGAAGGCCATTGTTTCAGGCATTTGAAAAGCCCCAAGTGTTGGCAGCAGCACTTTCTGAGAAGCTTTGTTGAAGTCATTTTCTACTTTTCTCTCTTTTTTTCCCTAAAAGCTGAAGCACATTCCTATACTTATATCAGCTTCCTGACCTTTGAGATATTATTTTATCTGGCTTTTTAAAAACCAAGATCTTCCCTCATGATCATATCATAAACACACACATCTGTCCTCCACACAGATGCCAACAAGGTATAAGTCAAGCTGTGTGTGTGTGTGTGTGTGTTTTTTAAAGAAAACTCAACAGATAGAGTAACATAAGCTTAGACAGCACTGTGGTTCTGCTGCATTGACACCTGTCTCCAACAATATTACTGGTGTCCCCATACTGATGAAAACCTAGATAATAACTGTGAAATGATCTTGAAAAGCTAAAAGCGACATTCTAGTCAATGATAGTCTTGCTGCCTGTATTGCCTTCATTACACAGGACTTATTAAACTCTCACTACATGAATTGAATAAGATCCTAAATTTCAGTAATAAATTTGATAAATGGTATGACTGAGTAATAGTGTTTTAACTATTACTTTGTTTAATTTTTTGAGGTAGGGTCTCTCTCTAGTCTAGGCTGACCTGGAATTCACTATGTAGTCTCAAGCTAGCCTTGAACTCACAATGATCCTCCTAACTCAGCCTCCTGAGTGCTGAGTACCATGACACCCAGCCAGACTTTTAAATACTTGTGAGTCATTTCCCTCCTTGGCTAATAGGTTGATAATATTCAGTGTACATTTCTATAAAACTATGTGAATTTCTTTCCAACTTGTAATAAATCCATATGTGTTTTGGGGAAGATGAAGGTATACAGATACACATTGATTTATATAAGCTCAAACTCATTTTCTACATAGGGTCAGGACATCTGGTAATGACACAGTTAATATGAAAAAGAATTTGGTACCCAAGCTCTGGAGCCAGAAAGATGGTTCTGTTCTGGACCATGTACTTGCTGTGTGATGTTAGCATGTAACTTAACCTCTCTGAGCACAGGTCTTCTCTTCTGCAAGCACCTCATGAGATTGGAGGAGTGTGTTAAGTGTGTCACAAGCACCTATCCCCATGAGACTGAAGGAGTGTCTTGCATCTTGTCTTTGTACCTATCCTCATGTCTCTTTCTGTGACAACTAAATAAAGCTAAAACACTTAGCTCAATGCCTAGCACAAGTATGAATCTCTACATGTAAGATATTATTACTTTGGTAATATTTTTCTTTCAGCTGCATGGTCATATTTGATATTTTTTGTTAGTATATTCCATTTATTATACCTGAGACTACAAACTATCCTGAAAAGATTCAATACGGTTTACTTGTGGCCCTGAGTGGTTCACCTGTTAGAAGTTTGGGTAACCAGTATGTCAATGTGGTAGGGGGCTAGAACCTTTGTTCCAGTCATATTCACTCAGTGTCTTTGGAATCCATGGATGATGACACTTGCCTACATTCTTTAAATGAACCATTTTATAAAATGATTACATTATACCTACATATATGCATATATAACATTATCCTATATCTACTAGTTGACATTCTTCTATGAAACAGCCCATGTTAGTCACAATAATTAAGCTATGAAAACAATGAAGATAACCATCAACAGATTAATAAATAAAGAAAATGTGGTTTATACATGTGATGGAATTTTTCAGCCATGAAGAAGAATGCAATTATGTCATTTGCAAACAAAGGCTCTAACTCTAACTAATCATTTTAAGTGACTTGTCAGTCTCATTTGTGGGTCCTACATTATATATATTACAGATGACATGAAAGTAGAAAAGAAATCACCAGGGAATAAAGCAGTCTAGTGGGAGGAGGGAGAGATGAGAATCAGGAGGTTGAGGCATGGAAGGGGATGAGCTCCAAGTACATACAATACTTGAATGAAAATGGACTTACATAACTCAGTATAATACAAAAAGCATAATGACCCATATGTATTAAAATGCCATAATGAAGCCCATTTGTTTGTAGGCTAACCTAAAAGATTAATTTGTTTTTAAAAGACAATTTCTCATTTTGTGGTAACATTATGGACTCAGGGATTGTTCATCTAACTAAATATATTATTATAATTCATTGCCTTTATTATTCTTTTTGATGCTCAAATTTTACCAAATTTTCAACAATACATTTCCAGAATCACCATACTCCAGACTTGGGATCTCCCCATGAATCTGAGTGCTCTGATTCCTGTCTGTGGTTAGTATCATCACAAATTAACGAAAAAGTGTCTGTGTGTGCATACACATGTGTATATTAGAATATAAATAATTGAAAGTTTTTTAATCCATTGCATTTTGGGGAAATAGACTTCCTGCTGAGGATCCTTCTGGTTGCTTGGGTGGAATTTTTTTTTTTTTTTTGCTTAGTGGGAGAATGTGGAGTACAGCCAAGGCCAGAATCATTATAGTATATCAGATATAATAACATTGCACAGACTAGGTGAATTTTGCCTCAATGTCAATCAAAGTCGTGGGTCATAAATAGATGTAATATGTATAGCAAATTCATTATTAATGCACATAAATAAGAACATGTATGATCACTGAATCTAGACTAAATATGGAAACCATATTTCCCAGGCACTATCAGTCACTAAAGTTCCAATCAATCTTGTTTGAGTCTTTGGATCAGGAAGAGTAGGGCTTAGGGGGGGTCTTCCTGTCTTGGCAGTCTACCCAGAACTTTGCTGGGAGCTGCTTTTGAAGTTCAAGTATATTCATACTCTCTGCTCTCAATCTTGCCAGCTCAGCTAAATGTCTTTCTTTCAGTCACCTCCAAGATATTTGCTTTGGGTTTCTTCTTTTGGTTTCTTAATGCTCCCATGATTTTCCTGGAGTAGGTAGGGAACAGGCATCCAGCCCAGGCTTAATCTTGGAGGACAGTCAGGAGTAAACACCTCCTCTCCAGACTAGCAGAGAAGTGTTTTCACTGTTCTCCTTGAGGCTGGCAACAGATCTCAACTTCATTACTTGACAATATAACTCTCAACTGACATCTTTAAAAAATTTATTTATTTATTTGAGAGACTGAAATAGATCTAGAAAGAGGGAGGGAGGGAGG